>SNQN01003403.1:23714-53384 GCA_008642245.1 Bassia scoparia | reverse complement strand
AGTTGTAGAATCAATTAAATTGTTTTGTTTTGAATCTGGGTTTTTTGAACTTTTTTTTTATTTTTGCATATTTAGATTGGTTTTTTTTATATATTTTGGTGAATTTCCGTTTTGATTCGGTTTTAATTTGTTGTTATTTTTTGATTTTTCAAGGTTCAGTAAAGCCTAAGTTTAGATCTACGTGTGTTGCTTGCCATTGCGTGTCGCTGCCGCTATTTGCCGGTGCCCACCGTCGCGTGTCGCAGTCATTTACCACCGCTGCGTGTCACCGCCACATTTTCGTTTTGTTATTTTTTTTCGTTTTGTTTTGTTATAGATCTGAGATTTTTTCGATTGAATTTTTTCGTTTTGTTATTTTTGTTATAGATCTAAGATATTTTTATTTTTGTTGTTGAATTTGAAGGCAGTGGTGGCCACGCCTTGAGGGAGGCTACGGAGGAGGCGATGGTGGTGGTGGCGTTGGTGCAGGGAGCAATCTTTTTGTAGTATAATTATGGTGTAGAATGTATAATTATTGTAGTATTATATATTGTAGTATAATTTTTTTTACTATAGAATGTATATTAGCTTACATATATTATGGTGATATTTTTCACTTGTATTTTGTAATTATCATATTTTTTACTTAATATAATATATAATTCTTTTTGGCAATTGTTGTATTTGTGTTACTTCGTATTGTATATGTATTCAATGTATATCACTATATCTACTAGCAAATTGTAAATATAGGAAAAAAATGTGAAAAATGTAGGTGGGTTAAAAGCTCTAGTTTTTAAAAAAGCTTGGAGCTTTTAATGGATTAAAAGCACCAGTTTTTTGAAAAAACTGGAGCTTTTAACGCACTAAAAGCTCCAGTTTTTTGTTAAGACTGGTGCTTTTAATCCATTAAAAGCTCCAGTTATGCCTGGAGCTTTTATTATATCTTTTAAAGTACCAGCTTCAAAAGTACCAGGTCAAAATTGGAGCTTTAAGTGGGAAAAAGCTTGGAGCTTTTGGCCTTTTTTCCACTAGTGCCTCTTGGTGTGCTAAAGTTGAATGTTGATGCTAGCTGGCTTGCTTCTACTGATCCAAACTCTGGTGGTTGTGCTGTCCTGAGAGATTCTGAAGGGAAATGGTTGATGGGGTTCTCAAAGAAGTTCCACTCCTTCAATAGCTTGGCAGCTGAGTTGATCACTCTCAAGGAGGGGTTGATAATGGCAAAGACTTTCAAAGCTGACAAAGTCCAAGTGGAAACTGACGCAAAAATACTCATAATTATGCTGGATGAGGCCTCAAACATACAGAGGCATGAGCTCACTCCAATAATTGTGGAGGTGGCTGCAATGCTGGATGAAGACTGGGTAGTCACTTTCAATCACATTAAGAGACAAGCTAATGGAGTTGCCCATGAATTGGCTCAGTATGCTAGAAGAATGACTCCTGTTGAGCGTACCCATTTGGATGTGCCCTGGATTGCAGCCCCTGCTTTTGACTATGATATGCTACACATTGCGGGCTCCTCAGCTACGACATCCATTGCCTCCTCCTCTAATGTCATTAACCTGGATTGATATGCTTACTTCCTCCATGTTGTTGTTTGTTACAAACAGTTTGTTTTATTGCTTTCTTCGGCTAGCTATGTTGGATACTTATTTTTATATGCTCTACTCTGTAAGACTACCACTTTTAGTTCCATTTTGGGTTTCTTTTCTTTAGTGTTGTGTTGAGAATTGTGAATTTGATATTGCCGTTTGTTCCTTTGATCACACTTTGATGAGTTTTCAGTGTTCAACCCATTTCTTAGTAAAGGACGTAACATCAAAATATGATCAGTGAGCAAGGATTCAGAAATACCACCTCTATAAGTTTTTTTTTTAAAAAAAAAAATATGTATTCCCTTTTATTTATCTTTCCTTCACTCATAATTCATAATATTTCCTCCGTTTTTTAGTTGCCCCAGTTTGACTTTTACACTATTTACAGGAAGCACTTTGACTAAGTTTTGTGCTTTACACGTAATGAAAAATATAGTCAAATGGGATCTCGTTAGATTCGTCTCATTAAATAATATATTAATATCTAGTTTTTTATAAAATTTACATTAATCATAATTATAGTTATTAACGGTCAAAGTTGTGTCTCGGCAAGTGTGTTTTGTTGACTGGACATCTAAAAAAAAGAGGAAGTATATGCATTCACTTTAAATTTCATCTGTTTTGAGAAAACTTCATAATATAGGCAAAGTCTCTTGTTTTGCATTTAGCAACAATCTTCAAGTTGGTGTTTTTGTTGTTGAATGCAAACTGGTACTTCTTGTTATTCAACTTTGCCATTTAAATTTTTTCAAATTAATCAGTAATTTGACTCAGATATTAATAGATGTTGCCCCTAAAATAATTAATGAGGTAATATATATTCCCACCATTTGTTTAGGAATTTTTTGTGGGGAAATACCAGGATAAATGGCAATTTGCGAAATAATACCTCCATAAACACTTATTGTGGGGAAATACCAAACAATTTTTATGTTTTTTCTTGAGGTACCAAATTAAGATTTCCCGGACAAAAAATCAATTTTTTGGCGTTGACTCATCGGATTATTGTGAGTTGTAGTGCGTGTTTGTCACGCGCCTTTATTACCCTTCTTTGACTCTTTGAATTGCCATTTACTGCCTTCAACCAACATCCACTCACTTCATCTCACTGATTCACTTCACTCTTTCATCTCTCTCTGCTAACCGTCCATCTCCTCATCTCTCTTCTCAATCTGATCATCTCTCTCTTCATTCTCGCTGTAAATTTGCTTGTTCATGTCAAAAAGTCCCACGGTTAAAGGTAAGTCTCAGTCAATTCATTTTTTTAARTTATTTTTTTGCRCTAATTTCTTTCCTAATTCGTARTGTATGTGTTAATTAATTGAAGCAATTCTTCTCATTATTGGTTAAATTAATGATTAAACATGAATTWGTTCTTTTTCTGCTTAAATTAATCTTGATTTGGTTATTAAAGTGGTTTGTGTGCTGCTGTTGTTGTTTCTTTATGTTTTTTATTGGACACATTTGCATGTTTTYGATTACTTTAATGAAGTAATTAGGAGACAGGATTAAACAAACACTATATATTGCAGGGAATTCATACCACTAGATGTAGACATCTCCCAAATTYTTATGCCCTAATTCATGAAATTCAGAAATTGAAAAAAAAATGAATTTAAAAACCCGAATTTATTAGAGCCTTCGAGTAACTTTTGCTCTGTATTGTTTCCTAGCATTCTTAAATGTTTCAGTTTCATTTCAAAACATCAAAGTGTTTATCCTAATTAGACTTGTRAGTGTATCACACAATTCTTCCAGTCACTATTAACTAGTATAATTTTTCGTTTGAGCAAGTCCCATCATGCCTTCTACTTCACCCCTCACAATACTCATAACGTATTAACTGGTTTGCAAGAAAAGAAAGAGGGCAACAATGCAATAGGATAGTGAGCAAAAGTATCAAACTCCTAGTCTCCTACTGTCTTCTGTCACCGACCATCAAACTCCTAGTCTCCTACTGTCTTCTGTCACCGACCATATGCTCAATCCTTCGTTCAACTTTGGCTTATAAAAACAACTTACAGAGGTAAGTAGGCAAACTTTTTGGGTTTGCATGCTCTTGTTGTTGATGTTGATGTAGTGTGATTGATTGTTAAATGATTTGTTGTCATCATGCAATGTTGTTTATTTTGTTTCCCTTGTCTTCTCCTTCAAGCTTCTACCCTCTTCTTATATTCCCCTTAATTATGTTCTTTTTTTTAATTTTTACTTGTACTCCCTACTTAATTATATTAATCTACAAAGCCGTCATTTATTCAACTATCTGAACGACATTCCAAACATATTATATAATAAACTATCTGACTCACTAGACGGAAAATCTCAAACCCGACATTGTCTACGCAAACACCCGATCACCCGACTTATAAACCGAAACACACGATGATTGAATTTAGCACCTCCAGTTTGAAATTCCTGGGTCCGCCACGGGTGGAAAAGGCAAATAAACAAAGTTGGGAGCGGTTATGTTCTGTTTGAAAAAAGAGTTAGGCTATTTAGCTAACAATTAGATGTCTAACTGAAGCTAAATGACCATCTTACCCTACCTTGTTTTTTCTTTCCTCTTGTAAAATATAGACATTCGCCTCTGTTTTTTTTTCCTACTTTGCTTTGTTTTTTTTTTAAAAAAAAATTAATGAATTAGAGACATTTGCTTTTGTTATACTCACTACTCCGTAGATTAAGTATTATACAATAGTCAATGCTAGAATTACAAATGTTTCAACTGATCGAATTATTGTTATTTTATTTCCATACTAAGTTTACTTTCATTTTAAAATTGTAATGGTTGTTATGCACAAAAATTAATCTATGAACTATATGTATAATAATATACTTTGTATATTAAGATGTACGCCTTACTTTGGTACCAAAAAAAAAGATGTACGTCTTATATAATTTGGATGTGCAACAATATAATTTCAGATGCACATGATATATTGTTTGGATGAACACTAAAAAAGTCCCTCACATAGTCACATGCTATAATTTGGATGAAATTACATCATATTATACAATTGAGAATTTGGATGAACACTAAAAACCAAAAGGAAAGGATGTATCATGTATGTATGGTATTATAGGATAAATACTACTCGTAAAAGGTAAAATGATGTATGCATGGTACTATCATACTTTATTTACTGCTTTTTGTTGTCATGGAAAAGCACGGGGAATTCGGAACCAGCTTGCATGCTGCAATGCTGATTTCTCTTTTTTTTTTTAAATTCATGATGCCAGATTACCGACTGTTGTACGGTAAATAAATAAGATTTAAATGAAAAAAAATTACTAACCGCCTACAACGTCGGTAAATGGTTGGAAAATACCGACCGTCAAAGGTAGGTTATTATTTGACCGATAACAATTTACCGATCGACGTTTACCGACTGTTACCTGATGGACGATCGAGATGAATTTTCTTGTTGTGAAAATCTCCCAAAATCAGGAGGGCCTTTAACCATAATTTAACTAGCCTAATTTGCACGCGATGRGTGCGGTGTTTTTTTAACTTGATGCTCAATTTCGATTTGTGAAAATATGAATCCTGATGATGAATTTTACTATTATAAAAAATATATAAATGAACACATTGGCATAATGATGAAAAATAAATAATAATTTTTATGAAATTGATAAGCAAATTACAAAAGTTAGCAAAAAATAAACTAAAGTGAAATTTTCTAACGAACACATACATGCAAAATTGTAAAAACTATAAACAATAAAGTGAAAAAATATAAAAGAAAATAGTTGCAAACACAATTGTACAACATTAGAGCTGTCTCTTATACACATCTAGATGTGTATAAGAGACAGGATGAAAAGAGGAAATTAATCATGTTATTGACATAGTGTAATAACGGAATTTATTGGTTGATTGATAAATTAAMTTGTTGATTTAGAGAAAATTTTAATTGATAATCAATCAATGGATACAATTAAAGACTAATGGAAGAATGTGTGCGTTTTTTAAGTTGTTTTTATGAATCATTATAGTTTTGAATTTTTGATTGATTAAGGTAATTTTTAAAATATAATTAAAAAGGAAGGAATATATTTCAATTGAAAAAATTACAAAAACTAAATTAGGGGTATAATAGTATTTTCATAGGGGGACAGCATAGCTCCCCCTTGGCTTATATAATAGAGATTATAATCAACATCATGTGAAGAGCCGGAACAATGCAATGTACAAGATTTGTACTTCGTAGGCAATATAGTGAAATTACTTTTTTTTAAGAGGATATAATGAAATTACTTTTTTCAGGTTAATTGCTTGTACAAGATTTACTTAAACTAAAAGTTGGACTTAAAACTATGGAATTTTTAGATCATCTCGGCAATTTCGTGGTATTTTCATAATAAATAATACAATTTTCTTATTAAAAAAGTTCATATTTATGACGAGGATGCCACGGGATTTGGACTATAAAAAATAAGGTATTGTATGCATCAAGCATATAGTGACTCTTTATATCAATATAGTGACCCTTTATATCAATATAGTGACTCATTTCACTTTACATTTATAATGATAAATTATAAGGATCACTATATTGATAACAAGGGTTACTATATTAATCAAAATAGTCACTATAATCTAATATACGAAAAATTTATTTTGCATTCGATATACCTAATACTTTGTCATCAAGGATGCTCCGTAACTTATTTGAAAACTATTTTTGCTAATTTTAATGGACCTTCTAACAAAAATAAATAAAAATTAATGGGCCTGGACTGCCAACCCGTTAACAAATAACCCGTTTCAATTATTTTGGGTTTTCTGGCCCACGAAGTCACGAACATGATTTTTTGTTATTTCTGTTTTTCTTTTCGATTGTTGAGTTGAGAATTCTAGATTGTTGGTTGTTCCCTTGATTCTACTTTGACGAGTTTTCTGTGTTCAACCCAAATCTTCTTAAAGCACCTGACGTCAGCATATCACAAGTGACTGAGATTTCTGTAAAATCACCTTCGTAAGTTCTTCGTTTATGATTTTCCCTTTTATTCATAATTATATAAGCATTCAATTTGAATTTCAGCTTATTTGGAGAAAATTTCAAGTTAAATTAGTTTACTTCGTGTTTTTATATGTGCGAATAATTTGTTGGCTTGTCAAATTTATGCTCAAAGTTAGTGTTTTTGCTATTGAATTCAAACTGGTAATTGTTGTTATTCAATTCCGCCATTTAAATTTTTTCAAATTAATCAGTAACTTTACTGAGATAATCATAGATTTTCCCCCTAAATTAATGAGCTAATTTTGCTTTAGCAATGCGCCATTTCTGATTACTGTAATTAAAGCTTGTTTCTTTCTTAACTCAGCTTTTGAATGGAAATTTTGTTCAAAGATATTCTAACATAGTAATATGGGTATAAACAGTTAGACACTAGATATGCAGGGCCAAAATCATGGATTTTTTCCATTAATTAGTCGAGTCGAACACTTGGGCATGTACCCGTAATCAAAACGAGTACTCGAGSAGTGTACTCCTGTTAATTTAGTCTTGCACCTTCATTGTTAATTTGTTTGTTGTGATTTTTCAATAATGCTGTGCTTGGAATGAGGTTGTTCAAGCAAGGGGTAAAATTGTTTTGTAAATTAGTTGCGTAGGGTTTTGTATGTCCTCCAAATGGGTTGATGGATTCTATGAGTTCATCGTATGGAAATATACCACACTCCATCCTCTCTTCTATCAGTTCTAAGGGATGCCATCTCCTAAGGGCTAAGACCATGTTTCGCACATCAAGTACCTAACACACCCTTTGGCCTGTGTAATCTAGCCCTGATTGTTTTCTAGTAACTTAAGAAAGGAGGAGAAAGTAAAAGATAATTCCCATAAATAATAATCACATACTCTACTATATGATATCTGAAAAAAGTTGTCTACCTTTTGAATTACTAGTAGTTTGTGTTGGTTTAACCATTATTCCCGCCCAGTTACGTGGATTGCCTATGGAGGGAATGCTAGAATGGTGCAAAGATTATTTGAGTAAAATTGTCGTATACACCATACTTAATTATGAGTTATGACAGCTGCAAGTTATAGGATTGTTAGTTTTTAGTTGGAGAGCAAAACATCTTTGATGTTGATGGTGAGTGGTGACACATGTGAACTTGGAATTTGGAATCATATTTTTGTCAGCATGTTGCATTGACCTGTTTCTCACTATGTGGTATTGGCGCCTGCAGGTGCAATAGAGCTTCAGCTTAGTGCAAAATATATCATTTTGCCATTTTCATTTTGACTCAGAAGATAAACCTCCTTTAGTCCAGGATTAAAATCGTTTATATACATATACTACATGGACAGTTTTCAGAGAAATCCTCCCCCACCTGGTGTGCAGTCCTCGCCAAATTTTGCTTCTCCATCTGCATCTCTTTCATCATCTCAGCAGTTTGGCAGTATTCCAAGACCCTATGACTTTCAGCATCATACAAGCCATCCACTCCCTGCCCCCCCTTATGCAACTCAACCTCAACATGGCCAAGCCTTTCCACCGCATGTTGGTCTTCCACCTCAATTTAATSCTACTCCATATGTTCAGTATCCTGCACAACCTATTAACTATCAGTATGGTAATGGATTTGCCTATCCAATGCCAGTTTATCAACCTGRGCCACATTCAGCCTCCACTAACYTGAATGGGGTATCTTATAGCATGAATCAGCCACCTCAATTAGGAACAGGAACTGGTGAAAATGTTGGTGCGAGCGCACCATTGCCATTAAATGTTGGTAATTCAGAGAATCTCACTCAAGGATGTTCAGGCAGTGAGTATACAGGAAAGGTGCAGGGTGATAGAACCAATTTCCAATCTGGAGCAGTGATTTCGGAATCATCTAATGCCCATGAGAATGGCTTATCTACTTCCTTGAAAGATGAAGAAGATCAGAAAGAGAGGGAAACAAATTCAAAATTTGAAGCTGTACAAGAAACACCTTTCGTCGACAGCACGCAGAAGCCATTAGAGATGGATAAACTATCTTCTGGAACTGACCAAGGACCTCATCAACAATKTGCTTTGCACTACCGTCAACAACCAGATGATGAGATTGAGACTGCTGCTCAGGCTGCTGTGTTACATGAGCAAGTATGCTTGTTGAGCTGTTGTAGATCTGGCTTTGTATCTGTTTTTAGCTTCTTTTGCTTCAGAAATGAATGAATTTACCCTTCAACTGAACAGAATTGCCACCCAAAGATTATTGAGAGCCAGAGGTTTGTCTCTATTCTTTTCCAATTCTTCTGTACATTAGATAGAAGAATGTACACTGAAAAAAAGGCTCTCACATATTTTAGCATTCTTAATACAGACAGGCCAGGGACTAGACGCTGCCTGAAATAAGCAAAACTTTTTATCAGGACAGTGTGATCCAAGTGCTATAAAGGTCGTATCCTTTAATTGATCCGTATGCAATATTAAGCCTTTTCTATTGCAAGGGCAGCTGCTTGATAATGTTTCATTCTTATGTTTGATTGTAAATCTTCAATTTACTCTTTTGGACATATACAGGAGCATATTGAAGTTTATGCAGAACATCGTGCTGATTAGCTGCAAACGAGGGAAGCCCCAACTCCTGGCAAAGGTTTATCTATAATTCTCCTTAATCCTTATCTTTACATTAATTTCTCTCATTTCTCTTCAAACTATCAATATTACAAGACTGTAAAAATTAGATGGTAAGCTTTATTTATGTAAGTGATGATTCATCATGAGAATTAAATACCTTTTATGTGTAACAGGTCAGCTGTGGTTTCTTATATACTTGGCAATTTAAGTCTTTCTTATAATTTATATCATCAAATCCCCTTACATTTAACTAAATCATCAAAAAACGAAGAATGATTAACAATTATGAACATACACTTATCACGAAATTGGGAGAGTGTGAAATGATTTTCTGCTAAGAAGAAAACATGGTTGTAAGTGTAACGGAGGTGGAATAAGAAAAATGTTGGAAGAACTTTGGATGGAATGTTTTTGTGTTCGAGTAACTCATTTTTATGAAGGCCTGAATCCGGTATCCTCAATTTCTCACATCCGTAAAGTTGAGACTATTTTGGATTTTAAAGTATTAAACTGATGAAAACTATTGGTTGTAAGTTTTAAGAGTATCATGCTATTTGGTGCAATGAGATAAGAGTTGCTAATTCTTTAACAAATATTTCTATTGCATTAAGATCTTAGCAAATCAAAGGGTGATTAGATAAAAGAATATTGATTTTAAACTGGTCTAAATCGCTTGTACTAATATTGTATTCAGCGTAATTGAGCCATAGCCTCAGGAATTCTATATAGCAACCCAATTGAAATGAGAAAAGGTGATGAAAAAGCATAAAATAGTGTAAGTATATGATGGTTGTGTCAAAACAATTGTTTGTTGGCTGCTATATGCATCTTTGATAAAAGTGCTTCTTGGTGGTGGTGTTTTTTTTGGGATTTTGGCATCCTGAGCCATACGGAATATCATATATATTGATCTCTTCAATTCCCATGTATTGCATTTTTCATACATTGTGTTGGTTTGGTTTTACAGATAACTTGAGATAGTAATGGTTATGTGTGCCAGTGGAGGTGCTTATTACAATGCTGTAACGCTAGTAAGACTGGTTCAGTAACATCAATATTCCTGTGTTTTCTGTCTTTGTTAGTGGTTATATGTATCTATCTTGCTAAATTGGAAACATCAGGTTTTGGTGGCCGTGAAGTGAGCACAAAAATGTGATTGCCGAGAATCGCATCAGCAGATGGGGAAAAAGTTTGCCAGAGTATCTTAAGCAGAGATTGAGAGCCAGAGGTTTTAAAGAAAGACCTGCATTTGATTATGTATGTTAGCACTTGCAGATGGTTACTAGCTTAGTAATTGGCGAATATTGAGTCTTAGCTTAGTATCAAAATTTATATTTCCTAAAATGAACCAGCGAATGGTGTTGTGTATCCTTGCATTAATTTTACCCTTAGAAAATGCTGCTAAAGATGATTCTACTACACAATTCTCTCTATGCAAGCACTTGCACATAACAACAAACGAACATAATTGGTTTATGCTGATTTTCAGAGTAGGATCATAGGATTTGTTTTCTCTTTCAAAGTCTACTTGCAAAACATTAATATGGATGAACTGGAATTTGTTGCACCTACAAAAAAGGTTGAGGGGCAGAGGATTGACTATATGGGATTCTGTTGCACATCTATCATTGTGTTCAGCACTTTCAGATGGTTACCAGCTGAGTAAAGTTGATTAATGCTGACCTCAGACMAGGATAGTGCCTTTTCTTTTTCTTCAAAGCATGAAGAGTGTTCTGCAAGCCTGCAATTAATTCTGTATTATCCAACTATATGTTGTTAATGCTGAGTCTGAGAGTAGGATAGTGTGATTCTATTATTGATAGCGTGATATTGTTATGTGGATGGACTCGCATCTGTTATGTCATGTCATGAATTGGGTGTGGATCTTCCAACATTGTATTCAGAATTCTGTTGGTTTTTATCCTCATTTCCGGCTTTTTGCATGTAACCTATTTAGGCGCTAACAAATTATTTTCTTTTTGTTCCATTAACTCTTCATGCCAGAAGGTAGAGACGCAATCAGCTAAATCTTCAGGAGATACCAGCCTGCCTCCTGGATGGGTGAGTTCTGAACTTATGATTGTTGTCTCTCTTGCTTATCTTGTATGAAGTGATTCAACTCTGAAACAGAAAACATAATTAGTCCATGTCATATCTGTTTCCGCTGCAGTAATTGTTCGACATGTAATTCATGMACATTATATTATTTCATCTTATGCTCCTTTCCAGTCTGTTGTTAATATAATTCCTTTGCATCCACATGAAGTTCTGTTCAATGACTTTTTTTTGCTTTGATTTGTAGATTGAAGCTAAAGACCCTGAAAGTGGCGCTTCATATTATTATAATCAAAGTACTGGAATGAGTCAGTGGGGAAGACCTGTAGAAACAAATACGAGTTCCCAAACCTCTTCAACTTTAACATCAGAAGATTGGGAGGAAGCACTTGATGAAACATCCGGTATGRTATGTCCATATTAAGTTATTAACTATCTATCATATTGACCAGATGCAATTTCTGCTTGTAATTTTTTTCCCCYAGTGTTATATACTTATATATAATTGTATTGTAATTCACTGGAAAATGACCAACTAAAYGTCTATCCCATAGTTCHTGACATGAGACAGTATATACAGAGAATATGTCCTGATGTTTTATGATTTTACTACTCAAGTTATTTTTCACTAGTGTCTTAGTGGTTGATTTTTTTGAAATTCGTTTGATATCTATGAATGTACCTTGTTTAAGTTGGTGTTTTCATAAGAATATAGCAAATGTGACTTAATAATCTATGTTTTCTTACTCTGTATAAAATATCAAATGWTCCGAAGGTCAGAATTTACTAAAATTGGRTCTATGTTGGTCTCTGCTTCCTTTATCTCTTTCTACCTGGTCGTGAAGAGCGTTAGATAATTGTTTGTCTTCTGCTCTATCAACTTCTTAGCAACCTATTAAACTCAGAATCTAAGTACCAGCTTAGAAGTTTAATGCTAATCTACACTGTGATTGGGGGTTTGGACTGACTGTACTTTCTGTGCAGGTCAAAAATACTATTATAACAAGAAAACCCATGTTTCACAATGGGAACCCCCTAATGTGAGGCAGCAGGTTACTCCAGTGCATGCATCAGGCGGTGCAGTCCAAAATGTCAATAATAATCCTTGGATGGAACAGCCTTCCATGATGGATAGATGCTTGAATTGTGGTGGTTGGGGGGTCGGACTTGTTCAGGCCTGGGGTTACTGTAAGCACTGCACAAGGTATGTTGATCTCCCTTGTGAATGATACTCTTTGTTTAGAATGAAAGCATCTCATTCTTGTTATGCAGCGCATTTTTCTAGGAAATGAGCATGGATGAATTACAATTGTTAGATTGCACTTTCATTTGTAATTGTTGTAGTAACTTTTTTAAAACAGAATTCTTAACCTTCCTCAATACAAAACTGGGCTCAGTGAAGCAGGCAGCTGAGTGACATGATGGCAGACAAGATTCAGCAAAAAATCTCTTCTCGATCATAGGTATGATTGTCTTACTTCTTTAAGAAGGTCATCTTTTGATTATTGTCCAGACAATATTCTAAATTCATTATTGCTTTGTTTGTTCTGTTAATCTGAGATATAATATATATATATAAATATATAATATATTATTAAGAGAGAGAGAGAGAGAAGAGAGAGAGAGAGAGAGAACAGCAGATCTTTAGCTAAATAGTAATTCAGTTGTCTTGTAGTTTTGCTAATACAGCTGCTAGCCTAAAAGGCAAATGCTTCTCTCTCCTGATACTTGAGGAATTTTATTACATGCTCGATAACTTGTTAATGCAATCCTGTGACAATTTGACTTATTTTCACTGTTCAATCTGATTGTTGTCATAATGCATCAAGGTGTTCCTGATGCTGTGCCTGTGCAGATCCACATTTTGACTTCTATATTGTCAGAAAAATTGTCCACTTCTCTATAAACTGAGGCAGCTGCAGGACATAGTTTGTTTATAAATAAACAAATTTTTAGGGGAAACTCTTTTTGCATTGTGATGGATGGGGAATTAGTACAGGGCTAAAATCCTTTTGCTTTACATGATTGTTATATGTTATGCTATTGCTGGCCCACTCTCAAACTTCGTCACTGTGAAAACTAGAGTCATTTTCTCAGTTATTTATACTCATTGTGGATTCGTGACATTGTCTTATTGAAGAGATCACTGGTTAAAGTTGTGAAACCTGTCCACATAAGCTAAACATTAATTTCATGCAAATTACCATGCTTGGATTCACTGCTCGCCTCTTAATCATCATAATTCAATTAATTTGATACCAAAAACTTGTAGTTTGTTTTAGTGGCCTACAAAATACAACAACTCAGCAATCCAAGGCAGCAGCTGAAATTAATTTGCTGCATAGGAGGGAGGGGCTTCTGACTTTGCTTCTCTTTTGTGCTTGTAAGAATGGATGGTTGATTCGAATTAATAGCTTTTGGGGTTTTTATTATTATTATAACCTTGTATTTTTGCTAATATAAGTATCTTTGTACAGATCCAGTTCACGCCTCCAATCAGTAAAGGAGGTGGACATTCAGTAAAAACGAGCTTACAGTGAAGATGATGAGTTGGATCCATTGATCCCGAGCTCTTTACCTGATGCCCATCGAGTGTGCGTGTAAGCTAACCATTATACTGAGATGAATTCTTTCCCTGTCTCTTTGCTGGGGCAGGTGTCAGAGACTGCAATATCTTTCATATATTTTCCACTTCCATGAACTAAGAATAGACATTAGGGATAATTATCGATGACTTCTTACCAATAATAAATTTGTCAATATAAAGAAGTGCAAAGTGTGATCTGGCATGCTTGTGAGACTTGGTTACTTTTTCTTTCATTAAGCATGATGGTTTATTAATGTTTGTTGCATGTTCTAGGGTTAGTCTCAAGGGAGTAAGCACGGCAAGAGATACTACAGCACAGTATGGTTACTTTTCTTTACTCATCTCTATTAATTCTTGCTTCGAATAGATATTGTCCAGTGAGCCTGGTGTTTAAGTGGTCTACTGAAATATCATTGCAACACACACCCGTAGAGAAGTTAGAATTGATTTTGGTTGTAAATTTATAACTTGGAAGTACGATGTTTATGTCGTAAAATTTATCCAAAGGCTACTCATGGTTTCTGGAAAGTGGAAAGAGTGAGAATATTTTATTAATACTATGATAAGGATATACACGTCACAATGCCCAAAGATATCGTCAGATTTTAGGCTTGACAGTTAGTGTGCGAAAGTTGGAAATGTGTCGGAGAGATTATGGTGGAAGATTTGATCTATTCAAGGTCTTTACAACTAGTCTAGTGTAGTATTAAGGGTGAATAATGAAAATGATCTTAGGCTGGACAAATATGTTGATGCCTTGATGGAGCTGTTACATAGGAATTTTGAGTAATTACTACTTCTATAACAGTAACAAAATTGTTATGGCTATGCTATTTTTGTTTGTTATCTTGGTTATTGCTGTATTCCTTTCAACATCTCCTCTTTCACGAAGTTAACTAGAATGTAATGACATATTATGTAATCCCTCCGCACCTAATTGAAGTATTCATGGGCAAATTACACAAAAATTAAGAAGGGGAAACAGATCTGGTTGGATGGCTGGGCCGTAACTTTAGAGAAGAAAAGAGGAGAGACTTCTAAACGTTAAAGTTTTGTACTTTGAAGATACAAAGATGGAGGATGTCCATTTTTGCAACTTTTAGAAGTTTTGACTGGCGAACTCCTAAGTAGCTTTTTGAACTGAAGCATAATTAATTCTGAGACATTTTTTTAGCATGTGAGGTGTTATCGCTGAGAATTCAGGATTCTAATGTACAGTTGATGTATATTTTCAGGGCCCTCTTTTCCAGCAGCGTCCATATCCTTCTCCGGGAGCTGTTTTGCGAAAGAATGCAGAAGTTGCTTCAACAAAGAAGAAACCAGGGTCTAATTACACTCCAATTTCTAAGAGAGGCGATGGAAGTGATGGTCTGGGTGATGCTGATTGAAATGTCTTCAAATGATTTTAGCAGCACATTGGTGATTGAAAGGTTTTTAAGTGCCAATTGCCCAGTCATTGTTGTGCGAAACTTTTTGTTTAACAAGCAGCTCAAAGATCGAAGTCAAACATATATGCTCATGTTTAGTAGCTGCAGCATTCATCTCTGTCATACAGAATTGATCAAATTAGGACAAACACGAAAAAGGGAAGAAAAAGAAGTTATTTAACCATAATACGTAAGATAGATTCAGTTTAGTGTTAAATTGTGTGATGTTTTCCCCGAATGTTATCTCTCTCATTCTTTTGAATGTGCATTGTTGAAATCTRAGATCTGATATTACCTAAGCAATAAATTTGTTACAGGTTTTATTGTGCCCGATAATATAGYAGGACTTTTTTCAATCAAGTAGATGTTGAGGGAAACGTTAGATTTAACAAGTGATCGAAAAACTTGTTAACGAATTGTGTTAGGGTATAATTTTTCCTTTTCCTTTGTTTACCACTAATAGTTTTCTTTGGACGCAAATCTCATTGCATAACAACCGTAAGGGATGCTGTATGGTCGCCGAACCGTGCTTACACACACAATAACAATATTGTCCGCTTTGAGTGCTAATCCTTACGGCTTTTTTTGAACACCTTCCCAAAACGCCTTGTTATAGTGTGCACTTCATATTTTCCCGACGTATACTTTTGAAATATTAAGCGGTTATTGTAACTTGATATACACTTATTAGTATTTACTTGATAAACATATAACTGAAATTAAAACATTCGCCTATGGGTCTCTAGTCTCTACTATCACCTATGTGCATATCAGTTCTACTCCCTCTCCCACAATAAGTGACACAGTTTTCATTTTTGTCGGTTCCAAAATATTGCATGGGACCGTTAATTAGCTAGAAATTATTTTTCTCTACTCCTCATTGGCCCACTGTTTTTTGGGAAACAATTTTAACCACATAAGAAGGAAAAAAGAAAAAAAAATCTTTTCACATTAAACAAGCGTACATGATTAAATTCATTCAGGTGGATAATCTAATCTACCTAGTCCTATTAGAACAATAAAACATTGATTATTAATTTGAATGGCGTATCARCATCACTATTTCCRATCGCTCTCATTTAAGGGTTGTTAATTTACTCAATGACTAAATAAATAAATTTTTTCCTGAATGTATTAGACGGTTGCACTCAAAGCTATGCAAATTCTTATGTTCATCTTCAAATGCAATTGTCAATCTCCAAATGTTCATCTTCTAATACAAATTCATGTCTGAAAATAAATACTTCCTCGTTTTTTTAGTTGCCCTCTTGTGAAAAATTCGAAACGAGCAAAATTTGGTGAATGATGAGTGTATTGATGTGATTTTAATAATGTAAGTGGGCGGTTCCAAAAAAGAGAGAAAAGAAGTTAAAGTAAGTGTATGATGAATTTTTATGGAGAAGTGGAAAAGTTATGCTGACCCACAAAAAGAGTGATGAAGATGGATTATGAATATTTTAAGTTGGTCCAATCCAAAAAAAAAAAAAGAAGAGTGATGCATCTTTTGGAAATTCCCTAAATGAACAATGGGGCAACTAAAAAAAACGGAGGAGAATATTTGTATTTTTTGAAATACAAACTATATCCCGAGACCATAGTAGACTATTGCTAAAGCTATATAAGACTAGTTTCTTATATGTTTAGGGCTTTACATATCTTTCTCTACGATGCATTTTGTAAGAGTCTCTCCACATACATTATTTCGAAATTAATTAGTTTAATTTTAGTTTAAACTCATTTCCAACCCACAATGTCAATAGAAGATTACACAAACACTCTACTTCTCCTCACTACAATCCTCTCGCCATTTTCATCCTAAAATCATATTCAAAAATCCAAACTACCTCCGGGACCGAAACCATGGCCAATCAATGGCAACATCCACGAGCTCGGCGACAGCCACACGAGCCGTCGCGACGCTCTCTAAAACATACGGCCCCTTAATGTCCCTCAAGCTCGCACAAACACAAATAGTCATATCATCTCCCGAGGTAGCCAAAGAAATGTTCTCAACCATGACACGCCCTGTCTAGTAGTTTGTCCCGAGGCCGAAAAGCCGAAAACCACGCACGGTTTTCCCTCGTCTGCCCCTCGGGTCCCAAGCGACTAAACCTCAGAAAAATCGCAACCATTCAGCTGTTCAACAACGACAACTCAACACGACTCAAACCTACGCACAGAAGGTGCATGAGCTAGTCGAGTACGTGCGACAATGCTCCGAGAGGGGTTGCGGTTGATATTGGCAGGCCGGGTTTTACGACCGCCCTAACTTGTTGTCCAACACCTTTTCTCGACTGACCTTGCTAGTTACGTTCGTCGATTCGCAGAGTTCAAGGATCTTTTTCGGAGATATTGGAAGTGTGTGGGAGGCCTAATGTGTCGGATGTTTTCCCGTCGCTTAGGTTGTGATTGCAGGTGCATTCAAGAGATGGAGTTCTTCAAGAAGCTCTTGGATTTTGATGAATATTCATGTAGGTGTGAAAGATCAAGAGATGTTAAGGATGATGATGATGATGTTTCTGGTACTCTACTAAGGATCAAGAGTGAGCGTGATGACATTAAGCATGGTATCTCTTGGTAATTCAATTTACTCATCGACTTTTACTAACTATTCTATAAAAAAAACCTAGTCATGTGTGATCTAACCATTGATCTTCTTAAATTTGTTTTTAAATATATTTCATTATCATTTGTTTTGCATTTTCAACAAAAATATAAGTCTAGATATACCCTGAGTTTACACTTCTTATAATAAGTGTTATAAATCTAATGATAGCTTAACTTTTAATTGGCTGCATAGAGGGGTGGGTGGTAGGATGTAGCTGCTTTTATTATTTTATTTTTTAAACTATACTTAACCAAATATGTTTTGTAAAATTTAACGCATAAGTTATATGTAGAAGGTTATCAATCTAAGGAGTTATGATGAGCGAATTTCTGTTCAGGATACATATTATAGAAAAAAAGTAAAATCTCATGAGTGTTCATAGAAAATTCCAAAATCTATTATTTAACAATAGGTTATTTATAAATTTAAATATGTATGTTTACTGTTGTGCCTAGGTGATATAGCAGGAACGGATTCAACATCAAACTATAGAATGGGCATGACAGAATTGTTACGCAGCCCGAAAAATGAAGAAGGCTCAAATGAATTGATATGTACTAGAGAAAGATGGATCGGTGAAGAATGGATATCAAAAATTACCATACATTGACGCTGGATAGTAAAGAAACATGAGGTTGCACCCGCAGGCCATTTCTGATACCCCGAAGGCTGATAAGAAGTGTTTTAAGGCTACGAATACCTAAACATTCAAATTTGGAATATATTGTCAATTTGTCGCGATCAAGTGTTTGTCGGATCCAAGTTGATTTCTCACCCGAAGGTTCTAACTACAATGTTGATATCAAGGACGAAACTTGAACTCATTACCTCGGCTCAGAAGAAGGATGTGCCGCGGTGCCACTGAGCGAATCGGATGGGCACTTGATGTTAGCCACTCTTGTACATATTATTGGAGTGATCCAAAGGCTATTGATGTAGAAGAAAAGTTTGGGCTTGCATTGCAAAAGGCAAATCCACTCCAAGCTATTCCACTTCCTAAGTGATGATGGTCTTTAGCACTTTATATGTACAAGTATAGTTCTTTCAATAAAATAAAATAAAAAAATCAACTAGCTAGTAGATGAACTAAAATCAATAATTGAGATAACAGTGTATAATTATTATTTCTTCTCTTTTGTAAAATCATATATGTCAAAGGGTAATGKTATATACAGCCCTTAGAGRTGTATATAAGCATTAAATATGCTTTCAAAATTAGTACTCCGTCTTATTTAACAAATTCTTGAAAAACTTACACAGAAATCAATGTAATTAATGTTAAATTTTTCTTAAATTTTCTATTTATGGTCTCTTATATGCAACCCTTAAGGTTGTATATAGCTTTTTCCTTTGTCAAATACAGTCCWTTGACTTCATTCCATTGTTCACCTCATTTGTTCAGAAAACTGGTCACTACTTCATAAACCAACGTGAATGAAAATTGATCTCGGCATCTCTTGGAATTAGAAGGAGAGCTCGCTTTACCACTCTCGTGGAGAAACATTAGTATCGGGGGGCTAAAATCCTTTTGGTTTTGCATTATTGTCATCATGCTAACCTCTCAATTTTAGTATTGTACTCTTGTAGAGTCATTTTCCTAGGTGTGTATAGTCATTGTCTCAATGAAGAGGTCATTGGCTGATTTGGCTAACTAGGTAATGTTGTGATGAGCTGATTGGTACATTGTACCGATTTTGTTGGTACATAGGTTGTCAGTTTGTCACATTTAAACGATGWAAGTCAGGAAAATGTGTCATATTCGAACAATTGAAGTCCGAAAAACACACTGTAAACTTATCAAATCAGTGTAGCACTATATCACATCGAGTTTAATCATTATTAAATCGATTTACTTTTGTCAAACTTTGGCATTCATCATGTGTATTTTATGTGTTGCTAAATATAAAGTTTTAAAGTGTGGTGGTGATCTAAAAATCTTCAAGGATGGTTTGTAATAGATGTATATCATCGTAGATACAATCACAAGCTCTACATAAAATCCTACAAATGGCAGATTTGGCTCACATTTGCGAAAATGTGGCTAATAAATTCTGCATGAATCACAGAAGTCGGTTAGGAATAAGGGTGAATGAAAGTGTTCTTAGTTGGACAAATATGTTAGGTGGAGCTACCAATTATTCCTAAGCTCATAGTACATATAGGAAGATTTAAGTAATGTCAGTAACAAGAATTTGCGGTGTTGTAATTCTTCGCTCCATAACTAATGCTCGTAATGATTATTAAATGTTGCGAGAAATGGTGTTACAAGAGAAGTACTATTTTTGTTGTTCTTGGTTTATTGTTTGTATTCCTTTCAAAGGTCTCCTCTTTCACTTGCCAAGTAGTCATGAGAGTCATTAACTTTCATGAATGTTCTCATTTTTTGCCACAAATCTCATCTTTAACAACGTATAGTAACGTCAATCCAAGTCCGATCCAGGGATATAACAGCTCGGATAAATTATACCTCATTATGACAAGTTCTTCTAAATGATATTGTTGAATAATTAGAACAAACAATTGCTTGAAATACCAATTCAATCAAAATTTAAGCTACTAAAAATAAACACATTGCAACATAAACAGGTTTTCCTACGACCTGCAAACTCACCCTTGTTAAACTGTGCAAACAATGTAGTTTACGTCGCAGATCAACGGCTATGGCAGGGCTTATAGGTAACGTCCGTCATAACCTCCCATCGATGTCGTTAAACGAAAGCAGCATTTCACCTAGATGATAACCAACACTTAAGAGACTGCTGAATACAAGCTCCCTAAGACGGAAGCTCGCCTCCTATAGGACTAGCAACACTCCCTAGGCAAAACTGCCACCTCCACCTGCAGGAACAAGTTTTCCACACCGAACGGCACGTGCAGCGTTCTTTCGAAATGAAAGATCACCCCTTGGAAGTTGCTTAATGGCCTACCACTTGCCATGTAACACCTCTTCATAAGGAGGATTAGGTCCATAATTCCATGATTAATCCAAGTTCTTGCTCCAATTCCTCAACCAGCACATAGTATGCATCTGGTGCTAGGAATGTCAATGTAGTACCAGCGTCGATGATCACTCCACCGCCACCAAATGAATTTTGCTGAAATAATTGTGGCGAAATTGGCAGCCTCCTTTTTCCTATGCTCAGACCCYCAAGGACTAGATTGTACCTCCCCTCGATCACGTTCAAAGGAGTTGTCTGRCCCTCTAGGAAGACGGCGTTTCCTAGTATCAGCCTTCTCTCGGCTTCAGGATCACTGATGTTCCCTAAACAATAGGTGAATTGGGGCTCAACGTATAACCCCATTTGCATTATCAAAGATAGGTTGTGAAATCCTAAGCCAACAATTCCATTGTTGTGATTAGAAGTGATTTCTCGGCGTCCATCATGATATTTACTACCAAAAATGAMATTATCTAAAAGAAAACTTTCGCCATTTGAAGTCTCGAATGTGAAGGTATCACTTCCGAGGAGAAGACTGTTGGGGAGATCAAAGCCAGGGTATCCGTAACTGAAACTACATGTATTAGAAGAATCACAACCATTATTAGGCACAAGAGTGCACTGTGAMGTACTGCAATTAATGTTACTGTAGGATAAGACTTGTTGCGTAAACAAAACTAGCTCGCTAGCAGTGTCAATAGAAGCAGACTTTCAATTGGATGAGTTCCGATGGTAAACCTGACAAAGTACTCGCCATCATCTGGTCGATATTCCTTGGAAGTCTCCTCCATATGCCCTGTTAATCAAATAAGACAGGCGGGATTTGACCTGACAAAGAAATATCTAATGCGGTCATAAGGGGTCAGCTTATAATGGTACAGAGGCGAGAGGATGGAATCGCGGTGGATGAGACTCAAATGAATGCTTCCTCGTAGTGTTTCAGAAGAAGTGGGTGCAAGCACAGAAAGAACGATGAGTAATCCTCTGTCGTGCTGTTTGCTTCGAAATTAGACATGTTTTTTCGAATGTTATCAGACATGTTTCCTCAAATGTTAGCTAATATATATATATATATACTCGTAGTATATACTTGCAGCATCAACACAGCTCACGAATTATTCATTGGCTATCAGAACATCCCGGAAAGATTTTATTTTTTTAAGATTATCAGAATGATTAGTAGGAGAAAAGTAGATACAACTAACTCTTTGCTCTCTCCTGTTTCTTTAGAGTTTAGACCTACCACACTACCATTCGCTTTACCGATAATTTTTTGAATAAATAAGCAAACAATTGACAAGTTCATGGTGTTAATTGTGTTGACCATCGAATATGTCAGGTGCCAAAGATCATTATAGAGAATCATCTGCAAGTTTCTTGATGCATCATTTTGTTGTTTTGTGATAATTACAGTGCATAATGTTGGCTCAAACCATATAATCCTAGAAAATTACTGTATTATGCATAATTACAGTGCATCATTGATGTATTTGTTGATAATTACTGTATTGTGCATAATTACAGTGCATAATGTTGTGGTTTTGGCATAAGATACAATGGGATGGAGGGAAGATAATTTAGTCTGGTAGACGACCATGTACGCGATGTAGTTCTGTATGATTTGTACAATTAACCAGCAATATATTTTTTGGGTTTAGGCTTTTATGTTGTTATTCCTGCAAAAAAAAAAAAAAAAAAAAAAAAAAAAAAAAAAAAAAAACAATTGATCCAAAGGAGCCTCCAGCAGTAGCAGAACAGCCAAAATAGTACACGCAGAAGATATTAAAGGAAGAATCTGCTCAAAAAAAAAATCTATTAGTTCAACATAAAGCTCTTATAATTGTGCAAGTATTAACCCCTATAAAATGAAATTTATAATTAGTGCAAATACAACCGTAATAGATTAATATTTTTTTAATAATTTTTTATATATATTGAAGTATTAATTGATATTAACATATTTTGATGTATAATGAAATTAGATAATGATATTAAAGTTTATGTTGATATATAAGAGGTTCTATAATGTTGCATGCACAATAAATGTTATTGCTACATCGAATTACAATTAAGTCTGATTTAAATAGTGATGTATTCTTATGTAGGATTATTATGTGAAAAATTGTCAACTCCACCTTTAGTTGCATGTTTTATAATCCCACCTTTTATCCAAAATTTTTATTTCTCCACCTTTAGTGACACCATTTTTGTAAACTCTCACCGTCCTTCACATTCCGTTAAAAATTCTTAAACTTAGGGGCATTATTGTCTTTTCCACCTCTATTCATCCTTGCTCTCCCTTCAACCCACGATCATCATTCACGACTTCTCCTCCTCTCTTCCTCACTTCAATCAATTCTTCATCTTAAATTCGTTCATGGTTGAATTGTTGACCTTAAAAGTGTTATTTGGGGTTGCAATCAACAGGTCACCCACTTTCAATCATTCAAATCTCATTCAAGACATCTTTTCCACATAGCCCTCAAATCAGAGTGTTTATGGCATGATACTGGTGGGCTTGTTCCGTTAATCACACTCACAATTCACTTGCAAACAAAATAAAAAAAAAATCTATTTATCCAACTCAAAACTTTTGTACTTTGTGCAATAATCAGTAGCATAACTGCTTAATCACACAATCAAAACACTTGATTAATACTATAGTAATAAATGAAATTCAACCGAAGAATAGATCAAAGTTATAAACTTGGGGAAAATTAAAATTAAAAATTGGTAAAACCAATAATTATTGTTGGCTCAAATTGGCTCACTTAATCAACCTCAAGTGTTCCAATTCAGAACAGTACACACCTCCATAATCACAACAAAAAACAAATTTCATTTAATTTCATTCTAAAATCAAACATAACAAACTAAAATCCCAAATTTCCTTCAAAAAAACTAAAACCCAAATTAATTAAGGGATTATACTCAACATCAGCTCGAACTTGAAAACAACAAACCCAGAAAATTCACAAACACCCCAACGACAAAAAATAGTGATAAAGATCGTACCTTGAAGTAGTTAAGCATTGCCCACAAATTGAAATGCTACTAAAACCGAAAAAAGATGTGATCTTGAGTAGTTGAATGGTGTTAGAACTTAGAGATATTGCAATGGCTTGAATTAATGGGTTATTGAGAGAATACAAGAAGTAGATAATGAATGTTTTCATAATGAAAGAGGACTATAAAAATAACTTACTTTATGGTGAAATGGAAGAGATGAAGAATTAATTGAATTGAACAAGAGGAGGAGGAAAAAGTCGTGATTCGTGAATGGTGATAGTGGGTAAGGGAAGGAAGAAGAGGAGAAAAGACGGAATTACCCCTCAACTTAACAGAATTTTTACGGAATGTGAGGAGGTGCGTGGGAGTTTACAAAAAATAGTGAAGGTAAGAGGGACAATAAAAATTTTGGACTAAAAGGTAGGAGTTTAATAAAACATGCAACTAAAGGTAGGAGTTGGCAATTTTATAATCCTTTGTTTATAGCAGGAAGATACAAGTATACAACATCAACCTTAGAGTGGACGACGACAGAATTATATGCTCCGGAAAATTAAAATGGCTCAAAGGAATTGGAACAAGTATAGGAAAAGATGGATCGATGCAGGAATCAGATATTAATAAATGCATACATTGATGCGATAGTAAAAGAAACAATGAGGTTGCACCCAGCAGGGCCATTTCTAATTACCAGTCAAAGCTATAAGGAAATATGAATGTGGTTGCGTAATACCTAAACATTCAAATACTTGGGTGAATATATGATCAATTGGTCGCGATCCAAGTGTTTGGCCCAATCCAAGTATGTTCTCACCCGAAAGGTTTCTAACTAACAATATTGATATCAAGGGACGAAACTTTGAACTCATACCCTTCGGCTCAGGAAGAAGGATGTGCCCAGCGGTGCCACTAGCAAATCGAATGGGGCACTTGATGTTAGCCACTCTTGTACATTCATTTAATTGGAAGGCAAATCCAAAGGCTATATTTTTTTTTTTTTTTGAGCATGCCCACCCGGTCCACCGGGGGTAACTAACACCTCAACTACATTCAGATCTGACCCAGATCGCGCACCTGGCTATGGAGGGTGAATCTCCCAATGAAAATTTTTGTATACGACGAGGCTCGAACTCGAGACCTCCTTTAAGCGGTATCAAGCCGCTTACCACTTGAACAAACCTTCATTGGTCCAAAAGCTATTGATGTGGAAGAAAAGTTTGGGCTTACATTGCAAAAGGCAAATCCACTTCCTAAGTGATGATTGATGATCTTTAGCAGTTTATATGTACAAGTAGTTCTTTCAATAAAATAAAAAAATCTACTAGCTAGTAGATGA
This sequence comes from Bassia scoparia, assembly GCA_008642245.1. Classification (NCBI taxonomy): domain Eukaryota; kingdom Viridiplantae; phylum Streptophyta; class Magnoliopsida; order Caryophyllales; family Amaranthaceae; genus Bassia; species Bassia scoparia. The sequence goes on along the minus strand of SNQN01003403.1, from coordinate 28,268 downwards.
ACTAAAATAAAAAATTCAGATAACAATGTATAATTATTGTTTCTTCTATTCTGTAAAATCATATTTGTCAAATACAGTCCTTTGACTTATTTCCATTGTTCACATCAGTTGTTCAGAAAACTGGTCACTGCTCTATAAACCAGCGTGGATGAAAATTGATCTCGGTATCTCTTGAAATCAGGAGGAGAGCTTTACCACTCTCGTGGAGAAGCATTGGTATCGGGGGCTAAAATCCTTTTGGCTTTGCGTTATTGTCRTCGTGTTATCCTACCAATTGTAGTCTTGTACTCTTGTAGAGTCATTTTCCTAGGTGTGTATAGTCATTGTCTCAATGAAGAGGTCATTGGCTCACTAGGCAATGTAGTGACGAGCCGATTTTGTTGGTACATAGGTTGTCACATTTAAACGATTGAAAGTCAGGAAAATGTGCCAAATTGAAGCTTAATGTGTTCATATTCGAGTTTAATCAAATCAGTGTAGCACTTTATCACATCAAGTTTAATAATTATTAAATCGATTTCCTTTTGTCAAACTTTGGCTTTCGTCATGTGTATTTCATGTGTTTGCAAAATATAAAGTTTTAAAGTGGTGTACCTTACAAGATACACCGGTATATAATGTATATCATCAGAGAGTCACAATGCAATGAAATCAATCACATATTTAGGCATCCACGTTGGAAATGTGTCTATAAACTTCATGAATCACAACTAGTCTAGGTAGAAATAAGGTGAATGATATGTTGGTTGGACAAATATTAGTGGAGCTGACCATATCCTAAGCTTCATAATTACATAGAAATTAAGTAATACAGAAACAGAATTGTATGGTTGTAATTACTCGCTTCATAACACAATTCTCTAATGATTGCGAATCGTTGCGAGAAATGTGTACAAGGAGTACATTTGTTGTTGTCTTGTTATTGTATTGCTTTCAACACTCCCTCTTTCACTGCATAGTATCATAAAGGTCATTACCATTGAAGTTTTCTTTTGCCAACATCTCATCTTTTAACAACGTAAGTACTTCAATCCAATCCGATCCCAGGGATATAACAGTTGCGATAATCTTGTCCTCAATTATGCAAGTTCTTCTAAATGATATTGTAAAAATCTAGAACAAACAATTGCTGAATACCAATTCACATCAAATAATCTACTAAAAAAAAACACATTGTCAACATAAAGGCTTTCCTACCCTGCAAAACTTCACCTTGTAAACTTGTGCTCGTGGCATAGTGGCATATGCAGCTTTGATGCAAGAACAAAGTTAGACTGTCGCATCAACGGCTAGGCTAGGAAATCGTCCGTCAATAACTCACAATCGATCCGTTGAAACGAAAGCAGCATTTCACCTAGAGATAACACACACATAAGACTGCTGAAACAAGCTCCCTAAGACGGAAGCTCCTCCTACAGGACTAGGCAACACTCCCAGGCAAAACTGCCATCCTCCACCTGCAGGAACAAGTTCTCCACATCCGAACGCACGTGCACGTCTCTTCGAATGAAAGATCACCCCTTGGAAGTTCTTAATGCCACTACTTGTCCAATGTAACACCTCTCATAAGGGATTAGGCCATAATTCCCATGATTAATCCAAGTTCTTGCTCCAATTCCTGAACCAGCACATAGTAGCATCTGTGCTAGGAATGTCAATGTAGTACCAGCGTCGATGATCACTCCACCGCCACCAAATGAATTTGCTGAAATAATTGTGGCGAAATTGGCAGCCTCCTTTTTCCTATGCTCAGACCCTCAAGGACTAGATTGTACCTCCCCTCGATCACGTTCAAAGAGTTGTCTGACCCTCTAGGAAGACGGCGTTTCCTATACAGCCTTCTTTCGGCTTCAGGATCACTGATGTTCCCTAAACATTAGGTGAATTGGGTTCAACGTATAACCCATTGCATTATCAAAGATAAGTTTGTGAAATCCTAAGCCAACAATTCCTTGTATGACTTAGAAGCGCGCTTTCTGGCCATCAATATTTACTACCAAAAATGACATCTCTAAAGAAGCCTTCGCCATTTGAAGTCTCGAATGAAAGATCACTTCCGAGAGAGAAGACTGCTGGGAGAGCAAAGCCAGGTATCCGTAACTGAAACTACATATTATAGAAGAATCACAACATTTTAGGCAGAAGTGTCACTGGAAGTATTGCAAGTAGTTACTGTAAGGTAAAGACATTGTTGTGCGCCTTGCGTTCAAGGGAACAATCAAAACTAGCTCGCTAGCAGTGTCAAAAAGAAGCGCATTTTGAACTGGAGGAGTCCAGGACGAATTGACAAAGTACTCGCCATCATCTGGCCGATAGTCCCTGAAGTCCTCCCTCCTGCCCTGTTAATCAAATAAGACAGGCGGGATTTGACCTGACAAAGAATATCTAATGCGGTCATAAGGTGTAGTCAGATTGTTAGAGGTGAGAGGAGGAATCGCGGTGGATGAGACTCAAATGAATGCTTCCGTGCAGTGTACAGAAGGGTGTGCAAGCAACAGAAATGATGACTATTCCTACTGTTTGCTTGTTATGCTTCGAAATTAGACATTGTTTTCGAGTGTTATCAGACATGTTTCCTCAAATGTCAGCTAAATATATATAGTATATGATAGCAACATAAACACAAGCTACGAACCTTCGTTAGCTATCAGAACATCCAGAAAGAAATATTTTTTCTCAACAGATTGAAGTTCATAATGGTTAGTAGAGAAAAGTAGATACAACTAACCCTTTGCTTCCCTTTTTTTTCGTTTAACAACATTATTGTTATGATTCTTTAGAATACACAACGCCATTCGCCTGACGAAATTTTCGAAGATTAAGCAAGAATTGACAAGATCATAGTGTTAATTGTGTGACCATAGAATATATCAGATTAACAACCAATAAGAATCATCTGCAAGTTTGCTTGATGCAAATCTTACTGAGTTGTTGAAATTTCAGTGCATAATGTTGGGCTCAAACACATAATCCTCTGGAAAAAACTTCAAAAGATCGTTCACTAATAGCATCAAACCGAATACAAAAGATAGGTTTTCAGACCAAGCAATATCACCACTGCATCAGTAAGAGAGCCTTTTAATGGTTGGTATGTTTTCAGACTACGCAATAGCACCACTGCAATCAGCAACAGAGCTGGAATGGAGGAAAGTAATTTATCTGGTAGACATATAGTTCTGCATATAGTTCTGCATGGTTCGACCAATTAACGCGGTGATATATTTGGGTAGGCTTATATTGTTATTCCTGCAAAACACATATAACATTGTCCAAAGGAGCCTACACATAACGATGAGCGAACCATGAGAATATCAGCAACGCAAAATATTACTCCAGAAGATATGTAGAAGTGAGAACACATAATCATGCTAGACTACCAGCCAGAGATACTGTTAAAACTTCGATCACAGCAACAAAAGCAGAAGAAGTGAATGTTGCAACATTAAGCATGCAACCTTGAGATTGATTAAACGCCGTGTTCAAATTGCTGGTAGAACCATGCTACATAGCAAGCCCGAACAAAAAATGAAAATAACCAGCCCAAAAAACTAAAAATTCTTTCAGTCAGTTTCACCAACCCTAAACTAAGAACCAGAAGGAAAACTTGTGTCGCCAACTATAAACAATACGCGTCACAAACATCAGTGATCTGATAACCTAGACACCAAAATAATGGAGGATGTGAATGCATAAATTTTGAAACTACTGACATTTACCTTGCAACTACATGCTTACATTTACCATGAGAAAAGATCAGTTATTATAGCACTGCTACCCAAGTGCAGTCAGTAAGTATCATTAGAACCAAAAAAAACTGATGGGAACATGTTCGTTGAGCTAGACACTTGACAGCAGCTATATTTTCTACCAGCCACCTCCCCCGCCACCACCCCCGCTGTCAGACCATCCCTTGGCATTGCTCTTAGAGCCTGAACCCCAGCCACTGCTTCCACCACCGCCACTTCCACTGTCACCCCAACCACCACCACCACTGCCACCCCCACTTGAACCCCAGCCGCCAGGGAATGCTTCCTCACCGGGGGCATTTTGGACTTTAGCACCTGGGAAGCTTCCCCAACTGCTATTGTTCCCATCTTTATCATCAGAACCCCTGTCCCTTCCATAGCTAGAATCACCACCATCCCTGCTGCCACCATCTCTGTTACCATTGTRTGATCCTCGACCACCACGCCCACGCCCACGCCCTCGTCCACGGCCCCCTCCTTCATATGGCCTTGGTGCCCCACTAGGATGCCCATCTCGTCCACCATTTCTGTAATCATTCCGTTCTAAAAACAAAAATACAAGTATATCAAACAGCAGATTAGAGACATCCACACTGGATACAATAATACATCATCTTGCAAACGTAGGCCTCAGACAAAAGAAGTTCAGCATGTAAACAGCAGTATATTAATGTTTAGCCACCTAATGTCAATAAAAAAAAAATCAACTCCTTAAAATAAGACACATGGGTAGAAGTGGCCTAGGAACAGAGAATTAGTTATCTTAATAGTTCGGTTGATAGGAGGCTGCTACCATGTTGGCTTCACT
>SNQN01003403.1:4323-18551 GCA_008642245.1 Bassia scoparia | reverse complement strand
CACCACCAAAACACACACACACGAACCACATATTAAAACAGGAATTATGGTGAGCTTTGGGCTATTTTTGGCTCATTTTAGGCAAACCACGATCACTATGTAACACTTATCCTATATAGGCTTGTATTTTAAGAATTAAGACATTGTATTGTTCAAAAAGATATCAGAATTGTTCATCCACTAGAGTCATAAATCTGATGCGACAGAACACAAACTAGAACAAATCCAATTTTTCAATCCAGTATCTATATACAGATAAACTAGATGATAAGTTTCACTGGAATTTTCCATTTTGACAAAAAAATAAAGGTAAATGTTATATGTAGTCCTTACGGCTAGGTACAAGACATACTTCCTAAAATGGTAAAAGGTTGTGAATTCATGACAAAATCACACATAAAATTATGTCATCAATGCTTATTTTTATCAAATATTACCACTTTTTGCTTTTTATTCAAAGCCCCAAGGGCTATGCTTCTCATTTTCAAAAAAAAAAAAAAAATCAAGGTAAAGAAAAGAGCCCAGGACCAGAGTCAGAATCAATCAATCAAAGAAATTTTTTTACCTGATCTATCCCTGTCCGAAGACCCTCGCCACCCACCATCATTTCCACCTGAACCACTCCATCCGCCTCCAGAGGCACCGCCCGCTGGACTGCGCATTGGTACCATAGCAGCAACTGATCGAATAGATGGTGAATCGTGTATCGGATCATCAATGTGCTTCTGGAAATACGCTACAAGCCTATCAATATTATCAAACATCCTTTTCCGAAATTTAAATCCTTTTGGATATAGACCAATGTATTCATGATGGGGATTTGAACTACGAATGTATGTCAGGATGAATGTGCCGGGGTGCTCATGTGAAATACCAAAACTATAAACTATTCTCATCTGATTATCCAACTTCTCAAGTCTAAGAAGCTCATCAACTTCTGCTTTAGTCCCTTTCCGGAACTTGCGATAGTTCAGCATTGCCTTCAAATGAGTAACCAATGGATCAACGTAACGGTCCATAACCTGCAATTAAAAGAGAAAAAWCAGAATGATTGTGCTTAATTACATTATTCTAAGAGAAAATTTGCAAATGCGGGTTACAACAAGAGATGCATATTGTGAAAACCACAAGTCATGGACTGATAACTAAGGAGCCTGCCCTTCAGATAGAACAATACAAAGAGATTGTGAAAAGATAAGAGCAATCCGGTTATTGATCGTGTCTTGACACCAACAACTATATATTTCCAGATACCTTAACCTTTTGATCCGCAATTCTTTCTATCTAGTACTATCAACACACACTATATTGTTATCAAATCAGTAATATAATTATGTACTATACAATAAAAAAATAAATAATATATACCATCCCTGATTATAATTTCTTAGAGTAAACATGCCCCAAAAATATTCCAGTAACTTACTTTATCCACATGATCCACCACAAGCAATAGAAGAAGATGCCAATGGAGGCAACAAAGCTATATAAATTTTAACAAATACATTAATAAAAAAGAAAATAAAAGATATTAGAAAAAAAAATAGAACTACTCATCAAGTATCGCGTCAAAAGTTTCCTGCTCCTTCTCTTTTTCCCTTTGATACGAGAGCATAATGTAACAGTAGTGTGGTCTTTTACCGCCTTCATTTATATATAAGTATTCCCTTTCCTCCTTTGTCGTAGCTCAAAAATAAAACACCTTCAGAATCCTAAGGTGGCAATGTCAACATATTAAGAGGATCACGATACTGGAACGGAAACCGCTTTTCACCAGGTGTAGTCCATGTCTTGCATAAAAGACGTGCTTTACATACCAATACAATTTTACAAAATAAAATAAAAAAAAAAAAAAAAACGCGAGATGAGAGAGCCATATTAATTTATAGCGCGAGAAAATTATCTCTGCCAATATCCCCATGCCATTACACACTCTTCGTGGAGGCCACAAAAATTTATAAATATAAAACTTGCCTCCTCCTTTATTGTGAAGAACAAATTGATGATTCGCTCGTGACTCCCAGACAAAAATTTGTATTGTTGAAGGATGAGGATACGTATAAAACTGAAAAAAGGTCATGTGAGAAGGGAGAACTCATATAAATATGAAATATGTAAATGCGCAGAATAAAAGTTCTATTGTGTGCGCAGATTGAGAAATTATTGTTATCTAATTAGACTATATAAAGAACGTAGACCCAGTAGCGAGATTTGACTATTTCATAAATGCACATTGTTCTAGAAAATTTGTCTATCGCCTTTCTTTTATCCTCCCCAATGTCATCTGCTCCTCTTATTCTCTCTCTTCGACCTCAGGACTTATAAACATTATCGGCTCCTCAATCATCCCATCCAGGACTACTTATAAAGAGAATGCATATGCAGCTAAATTTACATACCATCCAGTTCGCATTCATCAGGTCCTATATCTGGTAAACGAGGGATGAACGATTCAATCGAGCTTGAAATGCCTGTTTTGCAAGACATCCTGTCTCTGCGAGGCCTTCTCTAGTCTCACTTGTTTACGTTGCTCCGATCTTCTATTGCTAATACGGTCCAGGTTCTCCAAACATCCTGAATGCCCCAAATTCTCATATTCTTTCTTACACGTCTAGGACAAACACCTGAATCTGTTCTTTGGACGATTCTTACTCAAGTAAGAGATAATCGCCTTCACGTAACTTCTCGGTCATAATCAACACCCTCCAATCATCTGAAAATGTCTGTCTTTTGACAAAGTAATACCAGTAATCCTGATTCCAAGCCACATATTGCCTTTGAGGCTGCACTCTGCGGACTGTTAGCTTGAACGTTCTCCTCACCCAGGTGCATCAGTTTCCCAGAATCATAAAGCACTCTCCCATCTGATTAGGTTCTTCATATGCTCTACGCCAATCTTGAAAGCCCTGAATTAGCTCTAGTTTTATGGCATGCAAAGTCTCTACCTTAGTCAGACGTTCTGTATCCTTMGCATATGCATCAACATTAAAAGATTTCAATGCACTTGGWCGATCTCTAAGGTGCTCAATAGCCATCTCAATAGCATCATCATCATCTAAATTATCATCCCCAACAATTTCTCTATAAATATCTTTAGCCATTTCCTGTGCTAGGGCATAGGATTCTGGATGAATTCTTGTATCATCCAAGACGTCCACAAACTGGCTGGTACTAACGGCTAGACCACTGCGCCTGATACGCAGAAAGCCAGCAGCACTAATAAACACCTTTCTCCCAAGTCCATGGTTGGTCAACAGGTCTTTTCGGGTGACTATTGCCCCAGCTCTAAGAAGTGACCTCTGTAAGGATGCTGCTTTTCTGGGCCCAAGACCAGAAATAAACTGTAATGGAGCAAATAACCAATCATGATTCGTTGCCAGATTAAGATCAAGCCCCACCTGGTTAGTGACATCCACCATAATCTGTTCCACCATTCCATACTTCTCGTCAGAATTAAGAAAGCTCTCCAAAGGACTAAGTTTCCAAGACAAAACTTCCCTGCCTGGCCCACAAAGATTAGCAACCATGGCTAATGGATTTTGAAGGTATCGTCCAAGGGCGACAGCCCGTCTTACAATACCTGAGAATGAACAGCTTTATAAGGTCCAGCTGGTTGAGGATACCAATAATTAGATTGATATATCAGAGAYGGTGGATTTACCTTTATATCCAGGGATTTGATCAGAGGAAATACGAGAATTTTCATACAAACGAGGCAAAGATTCATCTCCATAAAAAACACTCAGTCCATCCATCTCATGACCCACATCTCTAGGATTTTCTTCAACCATCTTGAACACAATCTGGAAAAAACATGGATATAACAGTGAAACCCCAAGGACATCCATAKTATTATTATATTGACAGAATTAACATGAACAAACAAAACTACATCCTGCTACACCAKAAAAACACAAATCATGCAGAAAAGAAAATGAAAAATTAGCCAGCTCTGAAATATACAGACAAAGCAATTTTCATCCATCGTGCAGTGGGACCACTCATGAAACAATAAAATTTGAACATATGTTTTCATCAGAAGGAAACTGACACTCTGACAGGCTGGGCCAGAATCATTCGAGCTACAATCAAACAGTTAGAGAGTTTCTTTCAAGACCAAAACAGCACAAAATTCCTTCTCTTCGGTCGAGGTGCAAACTACATGATTCTCGTATAATCCCTCCCTCCCTTTTTTCAACACACTAGTATAATAAATGAGGCCAGTGCCAAACATATATAGAATTAATAGAAATTTGAAGAAGTTTCGGTATACACATGGCCATCTAATCACGATCTAAACCAATATGCATTCYGTAATTACTTAAATAGGAGTCCATTAGTCATAYATACCCAAGTTATCAATTCACAGARATTTGGCAACCCAATCCAATCTTCAGTRAAAACATTGTTAAATATCCAACAYTTAAATTACTTAAATAGCAAAATTAATGATACATCAAACTAAATGATGGCAAAAGTTTATACTGAGTATTAACAGTAACGCGTTAAGATGAGAAAGGAATACCTCATAAATATCATCCTTCAGGCGGGTGCAAGACAAATTCACAGCCCCCAAGACAACAACTTGCGGTTGATGTTCAGTCATGAACTTCAGAAGTTTCTGCTGATCCTGCTTCTTACGCTGCTGGTCATTGACATTCTGAGACCTCAAGCTAATTGAACCAGCCTCTAGAATGTCAACAACCTCCCCAAACGAATCTAACATGACAAAAGTGGTTGCTGGGCTTCCAAAACCCCAGCAGCAAGCCATAACCCTAGGAGCTGCCTCATCATCAGAGCTKATATCACTCTCCTTGCGCTGATATGGCGCTACAGAAACTTTGCTCCAAAGACGTTCACCATAATCCATAAGCAACCAATTTTTAGACCTGGTATTTAGCAACAATCTAGCTTCCTTCTCCAATGCAGGCAAGATAAAATTATGGATAGCATCATGTAATATCGATTTTCTTTGCTCATTCCAAAGCTGCGCTAACTTACTCACACTATAGCTAATATACTGATCCTGGGAATCATTCATCAGCTTCTTGAGGTTATCCTCTGGCAATTTAATTGTGACCTGGAGGAGCTTCTCTTCCTCGGCCTTCTGAATAAGAAGCCATTGTGCATCCTCAAATTTATTCAATGGCTTGTTGCGTAACCACTTAACACCAGCAAACTGATGGAGAGCATCTATCACAACTTTCCCATCAGCAGTAGGACTTGTTGACACCACTGCATTGTCGTAAAAAATACTACGAAAATGCTTTTTCACAAGAGGCTCACAACTTATCTCAACGGCTGCCTGCATATAGGCACCAACTGATTAGAAACCTGATACAAATGCAATCCATGCATAACATATCCCAACATAAAAACACACATACCATGTGCCTGGCACCTTTTAGCACAGCTTGAGGTGAATCAAACATTGCGCAGGTAAAATTAGAGGCAACATCCTCTGGGGTCTCCTTCGGATCTTCCAGTTCCTCCCGGCTCTACATTGTTGCACGATAGCAGATCATATTTGACAAAAGCATATTCAAAAGGACCAAAAGGTAATCATTAATAGGCCAAATACGAGACTCACCATTTTTAGCAAAGAGATCTGTGCACCAAACTGTTCTGAACTGTAGCCGAACTTATTAGAAACCTCCCATAAACCAGCTTTGTTGCATATGCTATAAAGTGACTTCCTCTTGGGCCTCCTGTATTGCCCTTCATCCACACCAGCCTCACCAGGAGGGAAATGTAAGTTGAATTTTGAGTCAACGTCATCCACTTCCCTCTCAGTTTCTGCAACTCGCAATGCCTCCATAATTGATTCAAAAAGTTGTTGATTTAAACTCAGCCTTGTCTCGTCATACACCCTTCGAGATTCTTCCTCAAATCTTTTGTTGTAATAACCCAGAAGAGCACTCTTTCTCTTTTGAAGTAACAACCATTTTCTATCCAAGTCCTGGACAGCCCAAAGGACCTGCAAGTGCACATCTCTGATCTCAAAATCTCACCTAGCAATCAATATATATATTTGCAAATATGCAATAACTACATATAYGAGCAATAACTACCGACCACATTTTGAGAATGATTACCTTGTGCCATTTTAGAGCAGGTTTATCATGACTGACATCATCTCCTGTCTCAGGATCCTTCAACAAACTGAAAATATCCTCTTTGCGGTACATAGCAATATAAGGGAGCTGGATACGACCAAAAATAAATATATAAGCCAAAGAAGAAAAAAAACTAACAGCGGGGGGCCAGCAAAGCAAATACTCACATCAAGTTTCTGAACATGAGTGAAGCTCAAAAAATTTCTGATATGATCCTCCATTTCTTCTCCAAGTGCTAGATTAACAAGCCCGGGTACTTGACCAGATTCTAAGTGCTTCTTTATCCACTTAGCCTCTTCGACAATGGAATTAGGATCCGTGGGAGTAGGACCAGTGCTTTCCTCAAATATCTGTCAGCATATAAAACACATCATTCAGTAGCCGTCAATAAGAGAACTTTATAATTCTAGTAGAATCAACTTGCCATAAAGCAAGATATTGTTTAAAATTAAAAGTTTTGTGAGCACAGCAGTATACCTGCATTCTTTCTGGTATATCAATTTCCCGGATACGATCATCCTTGTCAGTCATATATCTCTCAGCGAGAATGATAGGTTCGAATTCATGTTCAAGCCTTCTCTCATTCCCTTCRCTTTCTTCATAACCTCTTTCAAGAGCCAGACGTCGCACATTCAAAAGTTCCTCCACGTCTCCAAAGATATCATGGGCTTCCTGCATAGTGGATGAAGTGATTCCGGGAGCTTGCCTATGCTTCCTCTTTTTCTCCTTCATTCGTTTTCTTTGAGGTCAAACCAATTAAAAAAACACATCGAAGTGAGCATTCTATGATGCTGACTAGAATTAAAAGAAAAGGAGGCAATATATTCATACCTAATAACATGTCCTTCTTCATCGACATCATCTTCAGACACAATAAAATCAGCCATATCATCCTCATCAACCAAGTTATCCTCTGCATCTAACTGCTCATCTTCTTCTTGGATGCTGTCTCTTATACACATCTAAGAAAAGGAGGCAATATATTCATACCTAATAACATGTCCTTCTTCACACATCTAGATGTGTATAAGAGACAGGTATACCTGCATTCTTTCTGGTATATCAATTTCCCGGATACGATCATCCTTGTCAGTCATATATCTCTCAGCGAGAATGATAGGTTCGAATTCATGTTCAAGCCTTCTCTCATTCCCTTCGCTTTCTTCATAACCTCTTTCAAGAGCCAGACGTCGCACATTCAAAAGTTCCTCCACGTCTCCAAAGATATCATGGGCTTCCTGCATAGTGGATGAAGTGATTCCGGGAGCTTGCCTATGCTTCCTCTTTTTCTCCTTCATTCGTTTTCTTTGAGGTCAAACCAATTAAAAAAACACATCGAAGTGAGCATTCTATGATGCTGACTAGAATTAAAGAAAAGGAGGCAATATATTCATACCTAATAACATGTCCTTCTTCATCAACATCATCTTCAGACACAATAAAATCAGCCATATCATCCTCATCAACCAAGTTATCCTCTGCATCTAACTGCTCATCTTCTTCTTGGATGTCCTCAACTGGTCCACCTTTGACAGCAAAATACCGCATAATGCACCTTAATAGCTTCAATTAATCAAAGTGCATGTAAAGAAACAAAAACAGGAGTAGATTTTTCACCATCATCACCGCCATAAAAGGAGTGTTTGACATGATCCTCCGCCATTCTTCCACCCATCCTGGAGCCATTAAAATCATCCTCGTCTGAAAAACCAGAATACCCAGCATCAGGATCACCCCGAGCTTTCTTCAGCCTCTTAAACTTTTTGCTATCCTGTGAAAAGAAAACTAATCAGTTCTATAACAGGAAGCCAAGACAGACTAAGAAGCACATATACACTCAGTATATCAGACACATAATGAATAGTGGATAAGGAACTCACAGATTGACGAGGAACTTTAACATTGTTGTCCATAAGAAGCTCGTAGTCATCGTCATCAAGTTGAAAGGACTCCCTAAAATGAGTCAAACCAAAGTCAGCTAAAAAAAAGATTATCATTTGAGTGAAATTTAACTGTATTATCAGGCAACAATCAACCTCTTCTTCTTCTTTTTCTTTTTGTGTCTCTCTTCATCGTCATCTTCATCYGGCTCTTCCTCCTCTTCGTCACCCTCGACGATAAAACCATCATCCTCGAACTCATCTTGACCTTCTTCTGTCAAAAAGAAAGGACTTATTAACATCTCGTATCACATTCAAGTTTAGTAACAGGTATTTGACACAATCACAACTGATGTATTAACAAATCGACGTCAATAACATAGGTCACGAGTGCAATTACCACATTCATTTTCAGAGGTTGAATCATTTGCTACACAAAATATGGCAAATCACGACCACCAACATTTTTTACTAGGCACTTCCACAAATAAAGGATTGCAAGTGTGCAACTACATAAACCAGTAAAAGCTTTAAACTCAAAGAGACAATTTTTCTCTCAAAATAAAAGGGGGAGGACATCAACTAGGGTTATCGAAACAACATGCAAATGCTTATATTCAAAAAAGCACACAATTTTCAGTGAACAACCCTAAAATAAACTCAATACAAGCAATCATTCCGGCAATATTTTTTCCCAATTTTAAAACCCTAGTTTCCTACCCAAAAAACCACCTCATTAAACTCCAAAAATCACAAAATGCAGTTAAAAAAACACAAACTTGAACAATGAACAGAGAAAAGGCAAAATCCAAAAAAAAAGTTCAAAAAACGAACCATCGTCTTCATCGTCATCGTCATCACCGGCGCCACCTCCTTCGCCATCATCTAGCTCTTCGCCATCCTCCTCTTGTTCTCTCTCGTCATCATGAATATCGAGCTCATCTTCTGCGGAAAAAACACCATTTCAATTCGTTCAAGAATCACAAGAATTCCAGAAATTAGGGTTTTTAATCAGTGAAAACAACGAAGAACATCAGATCAAAAAAAAATTAGCGAAAACAGTTAAAGGATTTAACCTTCTTCGTCTGAAACTACAGCTCTTCCTGCCATTTTCGCGGCGAAATCAAGCTAAGGCGGAAACCCTAGAAATGGAAGATTGAAGCAATTCGATTGCGAAAACTAAAAACTTCGAGTTTTTTTGTTTTCTTTTTTTGGTCGCGAAATGAAGAAGTTGTGAGAGCAGAAGGGAGAGTGTGTATGTGCCAGCAAATGAAGAAAAAATGGATATAAAAAATGTTTGTTTTTTTTATTTTTCCAATTAGAAATTAGGTGGAAAATTGATTTTATTGCTATATTTGTGGTTTTTATATGGAAAAAATGTCTACGTGGCAGATATTAAGTATGTAAAAAATACGAAATACTACGTATATTGTATGTATTTTTGAATTTTTGTACAGAGTACATAGGAATTTATATGGTTGTAATTGTAAATGATAATTTTTATAAATAATACTCTATACTCGATAATTGAATGAGCTTTAAATTAGTACAAGTACATTGATARAGTAATAAAGAGTATAAAAGTTCATCGCGGGTGGAGTTAAATTTTTAATTACTCAAGTTTTCGAGATTTAACTAACTTTATTCGCATTGATTAAAAAAATGGAAAATTAGATTGGATCAAACACTAATTGTTGTGAATTGATAATGATATGGATAAATGTGTGAAACGTTAATTATTCATGATTTTATTTGAGAATTTAAATAATGGGAAAATTGTTGGTTCATAACAGATATGAATCAGAATGCAATATATCGGGGACTTTTTCGTCATTTCTCAAACATTAAAGTTTGACTCATCCATCAGTAATGTTATGGAAAAATATTAAATAATTAGTTGTAAATTGTTTCAAATAAATATAAGAGTATGTACTACGTACTTAGTTTATATCGGAAATAATTATTTTCATAATATATTGAAAGAGAAAATTAATTGTTTCAACAAATTGTATACCATAAAAGATTTTTTGTCGAAATATTGCATTAAAAAGTAGTTAAAAAAAAAGGAAATTTTGCCATTAACCACCCAGGTTCGAGATTTTTTTAAAAAAAATTACCCGAATTCCATTTTATTAGAAATAACTACCCGCTTTTTTTGGCTAAAATAAAAATAACTACCCACTTTTTCTACAAAGGTTAGAATTCACTGCCTAGTTTCATACTCCGGCCAATTTTCCGTCGCTCTGGTGTGTGGGGCCCTTTTCTTTTCTGATTTCCCTCCTTATAACCCCGATAACTCTTCATTATTCTTCTCTTTCATTTGCAATTTCTCCCCTTCCCTAAATTCAACCATGAAATTCATCCCTCCTCCCTCAATTCACCCCATCCATCTCAACCCAATTCCTTCTTCAATTCTCCACTTTGGGTTACAAATCAACTCAAATACCTTCACCTCAAATCAAATCAAACAAACTTTAATTTCAATAAACACACACCATTTAATTTGTCTAATAATTTTGAGAAGCTTAATTGGAATTTCTAAGTAATCTTTTCATCATTTACCATTTTCGCAAGGTTTTGGTGAAGTATCTGGAGATTTATGTGCAACTTGTTTCTCCTAAATCAAAATGGGGGGGGGGTGTTTCGAAAATGAGGGTTGTATGGTGAAGAGAGAAACCACGAGTGAGGGAGGTGGTGGTGGTCGCAGGTTGCAGGACCATGAGGAGAGAGAAAGAAAACGAGTAAGCGAAAGAAATTGAGGAAGTTATGGTGGTTTGAGTGAGTGTGCAAGATGGATGGAGCAGCCCCTGCCATGGTGAGGGTCATGGGGTTGCACTGTTGTAGTGGGGAAGAAGAAGGACAATGAGGGAGGTTTAATAATGCTGGTTTCATGGCTAATTGGTTGACTTGCTCTGATAATGCTTTAATGATGAGGGAAGATGAGGGATAATAACAGGGAGGGGGGCTAATTGGTTGAATAACAGGGGGTAAATGGATAATAATGCTTTAAACAATAATAAAAGAAAAGGTATAATGTTAATTGCATATAATAGGTCAGTTTTGGAGGGAAATCATGAAATGCTGGGGCCCACATGCCGGAATATTCTTTTATTTGGTCGGAAATTAAAAGTGGGTAGGGATTTGCAAAGTTTGGCGAAATAGTGAGTAGTTATTTTTAATAAGATGGAATTCGGGTAGTTTTTTTAAAAAAAAAGTCTCAAACCTGGGTAGTTAATGACAAATTTTCCTTAAAAAAATCACATAAAAGTAATAAAACTTGATCATGGTAGCACTGTCATGTTGCATTTCACCGTTAACTTTATTTAAGTACAAATTTTATTCATGTCGTTTTTTAGGTCCACACTCAACAATCACTAGTCATTAATATCCTCTGCCCTTTCCCTACTTAAATTGCTCKTTTTTCTAAAATAATCTACGAAATACATAAGTTGTATGTTTTCATAAAAATCCRCCTCTCTTCATATCAATTCATTTGGAATCTTTGAAGAACATATCGGTTAATAGCTTTCACTTCCCATCGAGCATTGATTCGATATCTAGTAAATTTAGGGATTTTTGCTAAGTGTTTCAATTAGGGTTTATGAAATTTCAATTCTGTGGTCAGTGTGTAATTGGTTGTAATAAATATGGTACATTGGTTAAAATCACTAATTTTGGTTGAAATTGTTGCAACTCTTAAACATGTCTAAGTCATCCTATTAATCAACTTAGAGATTACTAGAATTGTTTGTGTGAGAATGTAGGTGTCCTTCCACATGTAAGAGATTCCTCTGTGGAAATTTTCTCCATACTTGCAAGTTTTACAATCCTAAACTCGGTGGAGGCATTAAGGGGTTTGGGAGTTAGCGAATTGAGAGTGGTTAGCATTTTGTGACAGATTTGATGTTTAACCATCCAATATATCTGTTATTTAAGGCTGTTTAGGATGTTAGCGAATTGGAAGAGTTATTGGCTTCAATCCGTCAAAATTGAAGATGCTCATTAGAGCAGCATTTTGGAATAGAGGATTTGGGTTGGGTGGAGTGTCCTTCCACGAGTTATGTCCGTATTGGTTATTTTACCCACTGAGTGGCTATCCGCTATCACAATTAAATATTTCTCAAACACTTATAATAAGCAACTAATTCAACCAGCTAGTCAAAACAACTAATTCAATTTGTTTAGTAAATCATCATAATATAGCCATCTAACCGCTAGTATATGCCCACCAAACAAAGGATGAACTATAATATACTAATTACCAATATTGCAAAATTTCTTTGCCAAAAGGAACTTAAGCAAAAGAAGAACTCATGCAGAAATTAAAAGAACTTAAACACTACATATACGAAACACACATTGCAAAGTTAAGCCATATATATTATGGGTAAAATCAGAAATATATCAACATGAATCTTGAGCAAGCAAGCAGATTCAGGTCAACCTGCAATACATTGTGCAAACAGGTTAAAGTCAAATGAATCAAAGAAAGATAAGATGAACGGACACTTACATGCTTATAACAAAGAACTCCAATCTACAAAGAGTACGTCCTTAATTGATGCCAACAACATACAATGACGAAGCCATGCACCTTATAAGCAACCTAACGGATACATAATTCAACTACCACAAACACAAGTTTTTAAAAGAAAGACCCAATTAGTCTGGATACATTTCCACTAACCTGAATAGGACTCCACAAAGTTATTTTGATAGGAATCTAATGGTATCTCTTAAAATGGACATAGCTAGTGGAACTATTCAAAAATCATTCCAAGCTTGAAAGAACAATGTTAATCTACATACCGAGTTAGCACCAAAAATGTGTTCCATCGGATACAAAATGACATTAGATGTTTGTTTTTGAAABATGGGGTAAATAAATATGTAACACGCAAAAATATTTACAGCAACTAATTAATCAAAATTAGATCTTTTATGCATATGATGATATGTTATATTGACAAGCCGATCAAGGCACAATGCACATGCACAAAACATAACAAGCACAACTTCCACAATTCGTTTTACTATGACAAGTGATGAAGATTAATTCTTTCTCGGGAATTGTTAATCCTCGCCCCATTTTACTGATTTTCGCCCCAAAATATTTCGTAAACTTACCAAAATACCCTCACTTATATCACACTTATCCACTCACCATTCACCATAACACAACCACCATTCAACAACTTATCCCCTCCCTCCAACCACCATTCACCACCACCCCAATTAATGTGGTCACTGTCAATCGGCGCGTCGGCGGAGGTAGGCGAAGGTGGTCCATCGGCGGTGGACGACGCGTCGGTGGTTGGCTCTGCTTCGACGTTTCCGGTATGTTCGGTTTCCTTTTTTTAAAATTTCGAGACCCCTACGTCTGGATCAGACGTGAGTCCCATGGGACTCTCGTCTGCATCTCAGACGTAGGTGTCACGTAATTATTTTTTTTTTCAAATTTACGTGTAAATTTTATTGTTTTAGGAAATGATTATTCATCACTTTACGATTAATTTGTCAATTTACGGAATAATTACCATAATTATTAATTTGTTTAGTGAATTGATAGAATTTTTGTTACTAATTTTGCACTAACTTGTAGTTGCTATCCATTGAATACTATGGACATGAGTCCCATAGGACTCACGTCCACGGGTCAGACGTACAGAGTAAATTTACTTCTCCGGCAGTAGTATGTACCTCCCCGGCAGTATCCGACGGTGGCGGCGATAGTTCGGGCTCTGTTTCCGACATCCGTCTTGCGGCTAAGAATCACCGGCTAGGCGGCTAGTACGTGCGGCCTCCTCAACTTTGTATCGATCGAAAGGCAGGGGAGGACGGCGAGGGCCAATGAGTGTTTGTGAGATGTAAGGGATGAAATGGGAAGTTCATAAGAAAAATGGGGCGATTTTTAGCAAAATAGGGGCGAGGAATAGTAACCCAGTTCTTTCTCGGAGACATTTAAAACTGATATTCACTACCACAAAAATGGGCAAAAGCACCAGTTTTAATGAGATCTGTATTCTTTAAGATCTGTTTCAATTTTGTTTTGGGTTTTTCTGAGGTTTTGTTTCCTTTTCAAGATTTATGTTATGAATATTCGAATTATGATTATTTGTTTTTGAGTTTTAATTTTAAAATCATTTTTACTGAGATCTGTTTCTTTAAGATCTGTTTGTATTCTTTCGATTTTGTGTTTTTTTTCGATTTTTCTGAGATCTGTATTCTTTAA
>SNQN01003402.1:26933-52241 GCA_008642245.1 Bassia scoparia | reverse complement strand
TTGAAGGTCAAATAAGAGGCAAAAAGTAACTTCTTTATTTCTACTTTAATTATTTTTCTATTTTTAGAAATGTTCTATTTGGTTTAGGATTTTTTCAAATAAAAAAATTATATTGTGGTTTTGATTTTCATGATTTTCACTTTTCATTGCATTCTGTCTTATTTTTCTGGCTCACCAGTATTTTTAGATTATTTTCCAATTTTTTCTACCATTTCTATGAATTTTTACAATATTTACAAAGTTAAAATACGCAAGAAATACATAGAAAATCAGAAAATACTTTAAAATACCAAAAATAACTTGAATGTTCTAGAACCCTCTAGAAATCATAATTAAGGTTGTCTAGGTTCATGCAATCCAGAGAGAATCGGAAAATCTCCAAGAATACGCGAGAAAAATATTGAGAATACGTGAGCGTATATCCTCCATTAGCGTTATACGCTCTTGGAATCCCGTATATGCTCAGATAAAAAAAAGATTCGAATTTCAAGCGTATATACGCCCAACGAAGCGTATATACGCTCTCTGAGCGATATAACGGCCTCATTTTTTTGGTTTTTTCGCGCTATAAATCCTCTTACGCCTCATTTCCGAGGGAACGGCATACATTGCGAGGCTTGCATACTCTCTTGGCTCTCTCATCATAACTCTCTCACCACTAAACCAAAATAGCAGTTCTTAATACGTCTTTTTAAATTCAAATCAACGAGCGAAATCAAGGTAAAACTCTAAGGTTACTCACCCAAAACCTCATTTTTTCGTTCTTTATTAATTTAATTACAATTAATTAACAGTTTAATTCGATTAACAAGATGTGAACTCACTCGTTATCGCTTCTTGTAAATATGTAGGGAGTTTTCATCACTTTTTTATTGTTCAATAGTTTTTATCTTTGTTATTAACAGTTTCCTTTGACATTACTAACGTCTTCCTTTGTATTTTTGGTAAGCAACTGTTAACGAGGCGCTATTCCTCTCCTAACATACTAACATTTGTTTTGATTTTTTAGCGGATCGATTCGAAGGGCGTTATCATTTATTTATTATTTTTTCTAACAATTGTTTGTTTGCAGCGACAAGGTGAGGATATGTATATTTGTTATGCATTATTGTCATATATGTTTGTGTATTGCATTTCGTTTGTTTTAAATAGAACGGAAGTACACGAACCACAATTAAAAGTAGATTAATGTAGTTGGTACAACCGGTTTTTAGGTCAGTATTAATTTTGATTTAACATCAAGTGGATACTATTTTCTAGGTAGGTAGCTTGTTTGTGCATTATAGAAATACTTTTGTATAACTTTTAGGACTATGCGCTAATAAGGTTTGAATTGTAGTGTGTGATCCAATAATCGCGTTCAATGGAATTACAATGAGACGTTAGAGGCTAGGGCATGCGTGTATTGGTGAATTGGCGATCAAAGTTCAGTACGTACACATGGTCCCGACAAACACCGAACTGGTTACTTGGTCAGAAACGCGGGGCCATTGTTTGACCACAACGTTATCGGGGCGTCCGTGATTAACTTTTTAGGCACGGTGGCGATCCCCCTTATCTCGACAAACTCCCACCCAACGCACCACTGTGCGGGGTTTCGTGGTCAAGCCCCACACAACAAATACATGTAGGCCAGCAAGCCCCCCGCAGGCGGTTGGCCCACGTCTACAATTTGGCGACTTCACTGGGGATAATCACTGTTAGGGTGACTGAAGACTTGAAAGTCTCGTAATTCCAAATCGGTCACGATATGGGATTTTTTGCATTTTGCATTGTGACCCCCCATAAGGGTCACGCCTTGGCTCCCTTGGTCCCTCAATAATGGGCATGTTCTATGCTCGAGACCACCTTAAGGGGGGATACTTACCTTGGTTGCATGTGGTTAATGGATCGGCATGGCTAAGGCAAGTCCTACCCGCCCACGCCGTGTGGCATGTGTTTACGGGATGACGCACATAAGGGAACTCGGCCATACATCACTTACCGTGAAAGTAGTGAAATAGGACCCAGCTCTAACATCTTAGGCGTGGTATCTTTTTTTTTTTTACCTGACCTAGTTGACTCGTCCATCATGGTGTCATGTGATATGTGCGTTTCCTGTTCAAATCACATTCATGTAGTCCATGGTCCATCTTTTAGTTCACAATCAATGCATTCATAGCCCATAGTTGATTTAGTTGACCTTCACCTGGGTCTGTTACCATAGTTAACTAGGAATTGTCCATCAAACTTTCCGACCTTTAGTCCCAATGACTTTAACCTAGCTCTTAACCCTTGACATTAGAGTAAGGCACAACTTGACCTAAGACTTGACCTTGACTGTACTCACATAAGGATTGACACCCTGGCCAAACTTAGACTCGACCCTTAGCCACATCTAGGCATGACCCTAACACTTAGGACAATGTGCATTATCATACATTTCCTATGTATTGGCGCCCTTTCCAAAAAAAAACCAAAAACAAAAACAAACAAAAAAAGGCAAAAAAATTAAAAAAAACGAAAGGGCACCTTGCAATCATGCCATTCATTCTAGGAGAAGATGACCATTGGAATTAGGGACGTTGCATTTGGCACCTGCACTCATTGTTAATAATGACAAGGGAGTTCACTAGGGTTTATTTCTTGTTTGAACAGGGGTGAGTCGTCTCCATGCTTCTTAGCTCGACCGAAGAGTTTTGAGCCATAAGCCAACCTAAACCATCCTCCAACCTTCACTACCATTAGCCTTAACACCACAAAATGGCCTCCGAACAAGAAAAGATACCAAAAGCTTGGTTCGATGCAGTTCAAGAGCTTGAAGCTAAATCAAGGAGTTGACCTCGCGCACTTCCTTGGAATCACAATCTGTTTTGAAAAGGCGATCCAAAAAGCCATCGCCCCTACTTTTTACCAAGACCAACCTCCTCATTGACCTGAACATTTTTCAACACAAACTGCCAAAGGATTTCTTCAGACCGAAGACATACCCATTTTCAAGCCGACTGATGACTCCCTACGGATTCCCAAATAAAGGGATTTAAGACCACCCATGGCAACTTAAAGGGGATTGACTCTTGCTTTGTTTTCCAATGGTCTCTCCCATTTCCTTTGGAACCGAATGTCAGAAGTGGTTCTTTTCACTTCCTTGAGAAAGAAATAGCTACTTGGGAAGAAAAAACAAAAATCAACCAAGTCATTCATGGCAAGATACAAGGGTACACATTCATGACCAAACATCCTGACCGAGAGCTTGAAATCCTTAACCAGGGAAAGAACCGAGGGGTTCAACTACCTATTTGACTAGATGGAGCGGAGTTTCTGCCGACCCCTTAGTCTCCGCTCAACTGAATAAAGATGGTCAAGACTTCATATTCTGGGCCTCTCAGCCGGGAATACAAAGATCATCTCAGTATCGAGGCCCTTACCCACATCGCAAAGGTCTATCGACATTGAGTGGATCAATGAGGATGATCTTCTTTTCGTTTGCATGAGTCAGTTGGGTCCTTAGCTTTAGGCGAAGTCGGAGCAAGTCCCTTCCCTAGACTGTGTATCATTTCTTTTTCTCATTTTGGGTCTATGGTCAATTAGTTTAAGGAATAATTTCTGCAATTGCCTCTCGTGTATAAATCCTTTTGTATTTAATAAAACCTTTAGTTTTTCATTATCTCTCTAGCCTCCATATAAGTTTTGTGCTTCTAACTTTAATGGGAATCAATTACCTAATCGACCTTAAATTCAATGCGACATTGCCGAAGAGACCGGCCTTCTTCGTCACTCAGCTCCAAAAACTACCACCTCTTCCCTCCATTCCCCTTTCGTCACATATCACATCAAAATCCCTTGCCAACCCTTTGAGCCATTCAGTCCCTATCTTTCTTTCACACCCACATTCTGCCTAACCCTTTGGATCAAGCGGTGCGTAGGAAAAGACAGTGCCAAAGGAAAAAAAGCGAAGAATAAAATGGGCAAAAACGGAAAGCAAAAAGATCAAGTTCATGCCAGTCATTCCAAAATGTTAATCAAAATGTCAAATCCAATGCAAATCAAATAAAAAACAAAAGTCTAAAAAGCACGCTGCATCACCGTCGGGTCCCTCCATTGAATCTCGAACTTTTTCAACCCTCGACAACCCACAGCCTCCACATTGTAACCGCAAAAGCCCTCTCACTACGAGGCATTGTCCCAAATATCATCAAGAACTACGACGGTCTGATTCCAAAAGGATACGTAGGAAGCTCTTCTCGAGGTCCGACCCAATAACTCAATAACCGTTCATCCGAGGCTCTATCTCTCCAGTTGGTTTTTGATTCCTCTAAGGCTAGAAGCACAAATTCTAGTGTGCACCGACATAGACTCGAGTTTGAACTACATCATCTAGCCACCACATCTAATTCCATTTTACTTACCCTTAGTCACAATTTTTAGCCTTGTCTTTTTTTGAACCTTAGCCTATTTTTTTCAAGCACCTTAAGGGGGTCTCCCAACTCTTCCTTAGGCTATCACTTTTCTGTAGCAATCATCTTGCATCCCCTCAAAGCATCACTTGCAGCATTTTCTCCATGTTCTCTCCTCTGTTGCGGATCTTTCAGCTCAAGTCGCCGAGTTGGGAAATCAAAATCACAATCCCAGTACCTCATCCCTTACCATTACCGCAACAAAAAGCTGAGCAAGACCCATGACTCCACAAAATTCACTAGCCTTCCTTACTTTCCATCACCATTGCTCAGCCATCGATCAAGCTGGGGGCTCACCCCAGTACACCAAACCATCAACACAATTAAGCCATTCCACACACCCAAACCCATGGGTTGGGGGCTCACTATGCATTCACAAGCATCGCCTTGCTCGAATGGGGGCTGAGACGAGCTCCATCTCCGCCATCCAAAAGCATTTTACCATTGGTCAATGTTCCTTGGTCATGTTCATGCATTGATCTAAGGACAAACATGTATTACATACGCACCCATCATGCATTGAAGCATATAAAATCATCATGCTATACATCCTACTACCACATACAACATTGAATTTTGCATCATTGCATCCACCTCTACACGAGGCCTAGGGCCCAATCTTACATGCAGATTGCCTTACCACAAAGCAGACGCCTATACGGCATTCATACGCTATATAAGAATTCGTATCGCGATTGTTTGCTATAAGACGCAACAGCTCCTTTACACACTTCGGGTTTTGGATTTTCTCCCGACCAGAAATTTCGCAAGCACACTTCCGGGTTTTGGAATTTCTCCTGTCAGCCAGAAATTTCCGCATGAGATCTTTTTCGGGTTTTGGAATTCCCGCACAGAAATACCACTATGCATTCTTTCGGGTGTTGGAATTTCCTCCCTGCACCAGAAATTCCGCAGCAGCACTAGGGTTTTGGAATTTTCTCCCGCACTAGAAATTCCGCATACGGATCTTTTCGGTTTTGGGAATTGCTCCCGCACCAGAACTCCACAGACACACTCTTCTTTTCGGGTTTTGGAAATCTTCTCCCGCACCAGAAATTCCGCATGGCACACTTTTGGTTTTGGAATCTTCTCCCGCACCAGAAGTTTCGGCAGACACACAAGCACTCAGGTTTTGGACATTTTCTCCTGCACCAGAAATTCGGCATACACATCTTTCCCGGGTTTTTGGAATCTTCTGCCGCAAACGCAGAGTTCCGCAGACCACATTCTCTGGGTTTTGGAATCTCTCCCGCACTAGAGTCGCAGACACACATTCTCTCGGGTTTTGGAATCTTCTCGTGGCCGCGCCAGATAGTTCGCAGACAGCACATTCTTCCGGTTTTGGGGTTTGCTCCACAACAAAACTCCCAACGCAAGAATTCTGACCGCCCGGGAACGGCTCAGGTAAAAACTAACCTTTGTTTTGGCAGGTCAGGCGAAAAGGGTAACACAGGGTCCGCAGAAGTCTTGAGTTGCTCTCCGTCAGAAGGCGAATACTTGACTTTCGTCTTACGAGACCTTTCGTCTCTCAACTCAGCCAAAGTGGGGGCTTCGTAGACGCCTAGATGTGTCTCCCCAAATTTGTAACCGATGATGATACATATCACGTTTCGTAGATCGATTTGTTTCTAAAGACGCATTTGAACTCGTGAAAAAGCTCGAAATAGTGAAGTCAAGCAAAAATCATGTGCTGAAGGTCAATATAAGAGGCAAAAAGTATCTTCTTTTATTTCTTTAATTTATTTCTCTTTTTAGAAATTTCTTTTGGTTAGGATTTTTTTCAAATAAATTATATTGGTGTTTTCATGATTTTCACTTTTTCATTGCATTCGTACTTATTTTTTCTAAGCTCACCAGTATTTTTAGATAATTTTTCCTCCGGACTTTTCCTACAATTTTCTATGCATTTTCATATTTACAAAGATTAAAAACGCAAGAAATACATAGAAAAATCAGAAAATACTTTTAAAAATACCCAATATATTCTTTGGAATGTTCTAGAACCCTCTAAGAATCATCTTAGAGGTTCTAGGTTCATGAATCCAGAGAGAATCGAAAATCCCAAGAATAGTGAGAAAATATTGAGAATACGTGCAGCGTAATATACCTCTGCATTGAGCGTATATACGCTCCTTGGATCGTATATGCTCAGTAACAAAAAGATTCGAATTTTCAATCGTATAACGCCCAACTGATGCATATATAGTGCTCCTCTGAGCGTATTATACGCTCGTTTTTGTTTTTTGCGCCTATAAATATCCCTATTACGCCTATTTCTCCGGGGACGACGACATACATTGTGAGGCTTTTGCATACTCCTCTTGCTTCTCTCACTCATACTCTCTCACCACTAAAACCAAATACGAGTTCTAAATACGTCTTTTTAAATCAAATCAACGAGCGACATCAAGGTATAACCCTCTAAGGTTATCTCACCCAAGAACCTCATTTCGTTTCTTTAGTAATTTTAGATTAACAATTATACGAGTTTTATTCATTAACAAGATGTTAGAAACTCACTCGTTATTCGCTTCTTGTAAATAATGTGGAGTTTTCTCAACCTTTTTTGATTGTTTTCAATAGTTTCATCTTTGTTATTAACGTTTCTTGACATTACAACCGCTTCTTTGTATTTTGTATAGAAGCTTTAACCGAGCGCTTTCCTCATCTATACTTAACATGTTTGTTTGATTTGTTAAGCGGATCGATCGAAGGCGTTATCATTCATTTATTATTTTTCTACAATTGTTTGTTTGCAGCGACAAGGTGAGGAATGATGTATATTTGGTATATGCATTGTTATATGTTTTTGTATTGGCAATTTCCGTTTTGCTCTTAAAATAAGACGGAAGTAACACGAACCCATTAAGTCAGTAATTATAGCACCCGGTTTTTTAGGCACGATTAATTTGGATTAACATCAAGTGATCACATTTTTCTAGGCTAGGTAGTTTGTTTTGCATAATGAATCCACTTTTGTAGTACTTTTAGGACTAGTGCGCTAATAAGGTTTTGAATATGTAAGTTGTGTGCATCCAAATAATCGCGTTTCAATGCATTAGCAATGAGACCGAGAGAGGGCCGCTACATGCGGCGAATTGGGTCAAAGTTCAATCTGTACCATGTCCGAACCACAGAACTGGTTACTGGATCAGAAGTGGGGCATTGTTTGGCACCAACGTTTCGGGCGTCCGTGATAAACCTTTATTCAGGCACGGTGGCGATCACCTTATTTCGACAACACTCCCCCCACACGCACTCACGTGCGGGTTCTGTGGCTCAGCCCACAAAACACATATATCGATGTAGGGCCCAAGAAACGCCCCGCAGGGGTTGCCCATGGTCTACAATTTGGCGACTTCACTGGGATAATCACTGTTTAGGTGAAGTGGACAGACTTGAAAGTCTCGTATTCCAGATCGTCACAATTATTGGATTTTTGCATTTTTGCATGTGGACCACATCCGCAAGGGTCACGTGAACTATAGTAAATGTATGCCTTAGGCTCCTTGGTCTCAATATGGGCATGTTCTATGCTCGGACTACCTTAGGGGGGATACACTTGGTTGCATGTGGTTAGGATCTCATGGCTAAGGCAAGTCCTACCGCCCACGGCGGTGTGCATGTGTTTACGGGATGCGTGTAACATAAGGGGTAACTCGGCCATACATCACTTACCTGTGAAGTGGGTAGAAATGGGACCTAACTCTAAGTCTTAGGCGTGGTACCTTTTTTTTACTAACCATAGTTTGAGCTCGTCATCATGTGCATGTGTATATGTGTGTTGTATGGGGCCCTGCCATGTATAGTTCTTGACCTTAACCCATGTTCTAACACATTCATCGTAGTCCATGGCATCGTTTTAGTTCACATCATCACCATGGTAGGGAGGCACTGTGTTTGTATGGAGTCAAATTTTCGTAGGACCCAATACCCTTATCACCTGTGAAGGTGTGGCAAAAATCCTAGGCAAGACTGAGTCGGATTACGAGACATCGTGTTTTGAACCGAAAAACGTGGAATATACATCACTAGAACATGAGGTTTCCCAGACAATTTCTGAAAAATTGCCAAAATTTTTACCATATGGTTTCATATGATAATATGAAATGAACCTAAGAAAAGATTTGGGGGCCACAATGAGTCATACAGGGGTACCTTTTGAGTCCGCGAACTACAGCCGATGAACGTCAAAACTCACTGTTAGGAGGCACTATGCTTTGTATTTGGGGCTGAAACTTTCTTGAATCCATGCCCTCGTCACCCCGTGAAGTTGTAAGCAGAAATCCTGGGCAAACCATGCCAGGGTCACGGGGAGACATGGTTTTGGCCCAAAACTTTAGATTACATAACATAATGATATAAACGGGACAATTTTTTTTCAAAACACACTTTCCGCTTTGGGGATGAAGTTTAGCTAGGGGACATCCCCCATGACCCTTAAGGTGTGGAGGAATTTCGGAAAAAAGACAGTCACCGAAATTGCGAAATGAAGGTCCTTAATTGGATTGCTTTGCGTGACAAGAGCGAAAGTCGCCCAGTTGGTTCCCATAACTATATAATGGATTCATAATTGGGTCCAAAACTATGAGATATGATGATGTTCGAAGGATTTTTTGCATTGAACTTCCATTCTTGCGAAACACTCGTAAGAAGGCAAATCGAACGCTCGTCGGTTGGGGGCTGAAACTTTGGCAAGGGTCATCCATGAACCCATAAGGTTTCTGAGAGGAATTCTGGAATAAAACTTAGAAGGTTACAAAACGACGATTACACGGGGCAAAACGTGGAATTATATCAGTAGTCAGTAATCAACAAAAATGAGGTCTACAGACCAGATTTGTGGAAAGAGCCTGAAAATCTATGTTTAGTTTCCACAAGTATAATGGTGATTCCACGCAAACTTTAGCTTGGAAACTATAGAATATTGTTGAGGTTTTGAGTGACTTTTTCTCTTAACTTTCTCCGTTGAAAATACATACGTGGGTGACACATGACACTTACCGTTTGGGGCTGAGATCCCTTGACGAGGGTTCATGCCCATTGAGGTCCATGACCCTTGGTTTTGGGATCAATTCTTGCTAAACTTAGATCCGTTGGTGAAACAGCGAAGACAAACCACATGCCGATAAGCGTAGATGTACATTTGACGAAATAAGGTAATGAATTGATTTTGTTGAAAGAGTGAAATTCTCTGGTTTGTTTCCACAACTATTATAATATTTCACGCAAATTTGGGTCAAAAAATGAGATATGATGAGTTTTGAATGATTTTTGACGTGAATTTCAACTGTCGAACACTTGTGGGAAGCACAATATTTACCTTTTTGGGGTTGAACTTAAAGTGGGTTTTTCCCCTGAGTCCATGACCCTCTAAAGTTTCGGGAGAAAATTACAAGTGAAAAGGGAAAAAAATTGAAGATTATTATGTAAATCAGTGTGTTGCACGTGAGGTCAACCGTCGGAAACCATCGAAGCAAATGGCAGTCAACCAATCAATGCTGAGATAAATAAAAAAAATGGTTTTAGGCCAACCAAAATAACTAAATTAATTAATGAATAATAAATTATTTTCAGCAAAATAACCTTAGAAAAGATGATTTTTAAAAAAAAACCCATATAAACTCACAAAAGCTTAAGAAACCAAAAAGAAATTTCATGGCTTACCAGTTTACCACCCTAAAAATCAAATGAGAAAGTGAGGAGTAAAGGATTTAAATCTATCAGAACATATTGCAATCTATGTAACTTGCATTAAGCATTGTTGTGGAAAGCGTATAGCTCCGCAAATTAGAAAGACTTTCTATTTCCATCCACCTCCCCGTCATGACAGCCTGACTATATCTGTCAAATCTTTTAATGCCATGTACAACAACGTATTACAATACAAAATAATATATTTCCTCGTTTTTTTCAGATGCCCGGCCGTTACAAAACACACTTTGTCGATACATAACTTTGACCGTTAATAACTTATTAATGATTAATGAAAATATAAACTAGATATTAATATATGTATTAAACGAAGAACGAACTACGAGATACCGCCATTTGACTATATTTTTCATTACGTGTAAAACACCAAACTTGATCAATGTTCATGTGAATTAGTGCACAAAGTCAAACTGGAAGCAATTAAAAAAAAAGTATAAGATTTCAATTTCTAAGACAAATATATATAGTATAAATTAGAAAGACTTCCCATCATCATTCATAATTTTTAGATGGAATCAAAGACGAACTCAGGCATTGTGAAGGTTATGGTCTTTAGTATTGGTATCACTGTGGTCCTATTGCTTACTTTTTTGTGTCCAACTCCCCATTGGGAATTCCCGGGTTTTCTCTCCTCCTACCAATCTTCACCCTTTTATACCATTTTGGGCCCCTCTCTCTGTCCTCTGATCTTCCCATTTTTATCCTGGTTCTTTCATTAACATGGCTTGGAAACTTCAAGCTTACCTTGTACCCTTTATCAGTCCTTTATCTGAATACCTCACTTATCACTCCTTAATTTTCTGCTAATCGCTTGCATTTTCCATTAGAATTAAACACCCTTCTTCTAAATATCCAAAAACCTCCTTCAATTTTATCCTTTCAATTTCTTGCTTGTTAAACCTTGGTTTACTTCCATTTTGTGGCAATAAGTCACATTTCTTTACAGAATATGTACACCTTTTTAGGGTTTTGTGATTTATTTTTGTACGTTGGTTTCTATTCCTGATGTGATCTTTGGCTGTCCACTAAGTTTGTGGGGTCCTCTTGGGCCGTTTTGACTCACTACCAAGGCCCATCCGAACGAGCCCTACCTACAAATCTTTACAGACTTTTGGGCTAAGGGTGGAATCTCGTTAATCAGATGCGCTACGTACACTATATATAATCCAGCGAGGATGATTTTGTCACTTAATTTGGGGCGATCGGTCGGTCCTAGTTTGCGTCAACGATAGCGGCGTTTTCTGGTGTCCGGGCTAATGCACGAGTTGTTGTTTTACTATGTGACACGTGTGAGTCCCATCGTGGGAGTCAGTGGTTTTTGTTGCTACATGTTTTGTGGTGGTTTGGGGGAAGTTTATTTGAAGAAAGTTTTGGGCGGAAGTTGAGGTTGCATGGCTGTAAGTGGCCGATATATTGGATTTGTAGTGGGTAGTGGTTTGTTTGGTTGGTCTTTCCACCCACTTACGAGGAATAACCAGGTTAATTGCAACTCATGTAAGGATTTTTTAAAGAGGTTATGCTGTTACATTTACATGATGCGGTCTGCCCAAAGATAGAAAGTATTGAAAATTTCTAGAGGTTTACATGACAAAGTTTCCATTAAAATGAAACACCGGGAAAGTATAATACTCTTTACTCTACACAACTCTCCGGAAATACCTACCCCCTCAAAATTCCAAATTATAGTTATATATCAAGGCTTCAATCCTCGCTGAATCCCAACTTGCCTAAAAGCATTTTCAGGGGTGGGATCTGTCTAAACTTGAGCAATTTTGAATGTCAGTAGAACTACTTACTCTTATCAGTTTAAATCTACACATTGTAATTACTATGTAGTGACACTTTATTTCGTATGTATGTACTTGAGTACTGTTTATAAAAATCGACTATAAAGATGGTGTGTTAATATGGTCACATTACTAATTAGTAAACTCATTTTTAGAATATTGTAAAACCTGCCATTTTTAGTATTTAATAAGTTTGATTGATCTCAATGGGGTTGTTGGGTTTTTCATTAATTTCTTTTGATGATAGTGCTCAAAATATGTCACACTTATAAACGATGATGTGTTACATACATTTTTAGTGTTTGTGATCATTTTGTAGCGTTGTTTTAATTTCTGATGTGATTTTGGGTATGACTAATATGGTTTTGTGGGGTTGATCATGTCACTGACTTACTACACCAGTCGTGCTTGATGAGAGCCATTACTTTGGCAACATCTTCCAAGACTTTGGGGACATAAGTGGAACCTTGTCGTCACAAATTTTCTTCATCGTACAATATATATATAGTTTTCTATGTACACGAAGTTTACATAATTTATATTGTCTTAAGTATAGTAGTAAGTTATTGAATTTTTTCAACCTGAATACATAAAAATACTTTCAATATTAAAATTTTTTTATTTGTACCTTTTCAAATGCTATTTTATTAATCGATCACCAAGTTGATGGATTGATGTTTGAAAGTTATGTGTGAAAAGGTTTTTTTGACACTGTAACTTTGGATTAACACGGAGTGATTGTTGAAAATTTTTGCAATTGTAAATTTGAAATGCCTTTTATCACCTTGAATGAAAATTTTTTTTATGTTGTATGTATTTTTCATAATTGTGAATGATCAATCCATGATTTATTACGTAATTTAATTTCAATGGATTATATTATTGTTTATTGCATTTTATATTTTTTTGACAAAGATTCTTAATGCTTATTTGGTTTGATATTTTTCTAATATTTTTTTGTTATTTAGTATATAAAGGGGGATAAGTGGAACTCACAGGAATACCGCCACCAACTGCATCACCTCTCCCCTCTTTCCTTATATATAGAGATCTATTATATAAGGCTTATCATATAGAGATCTTATATTAAAAGGAAGGGGAAAGGTTCGGCGGCAGAGGTGAATGTTCAGTTTTGAATTAAACCTCCCTCCCTTAAATAACTTTACATAATAGAGTTTCAATATATATTGTTAACTAAAATCCAGTACCCGTCAAAAAAAAAACAATCAATTAGTAAAATCATAGGTGCATAAAATATTTTTGGATTAACATAAACTTTCAATAGTTACAAAAATAGACAATTACAATTGAAATTTTTAGTAACATCATAATTTACAATCAATAATCATTGATTCTTTAAAAATTTTACACCTAAAATATTGAAAAAATTCTTTCACGTAACTAAGTCATATTCACCCATTACATAATTTTTACAAACAATTCACAATTACAACATAATTTTTAATTAATAACTTCTTTAATTTATTCATCTTCTTTTCTTTTACAAGATTTTTCTTCGTAAGCACAATATTTTTTTGGTGGCATTCGTAGACATTATTTTAGAATTATATAACAATAATCCACAATATATTCCTCAGGCGTACAACACCCAAACTACATAAAATAGTTATAGGAAGAAGTAACAACGTATGTATGCTGCTGCTAAAAACTAGTAAACGTCGAATATGCAGCATCAATGGCGTCATTTCTTTGTGTTTGGGCTTCAGCACGAAGCTGTTTTTTATTAAGTGAAAACGTTGGAGTCCTGTTTAACAAATTTGATCCTTAGTTAAAAAACAATAAATTCGCGGGATTCATCGGGACTTTGGCTTTAAATGAAATAAAAAGAAAAACTAAGAATGATTTTAAGTAAACAAACAAGAAAGAGAGGAAGATAAAGAGTGATTGTATTAATTAGCCCATTCTATTTCGTATCCGTGAAAATGAGCTCCTATTTTCTATATATAACTTTTTTTGCCCCGTGCGACGGGCAACAATTTAAATTCAACATTGTCTTTCGTATAGGTTTTGGCAGATTGGAGTATATAGAATAATATTGGAAAATAATAAGAAAATCAAATATCAGAAAGTAATAAGGGAAAACAATGTTTTTTTTTAAAAAAGAAAAAATCAGGTGTTTTAACATGATATGATGTAGTCTTACATAGCACATCTTCATGATTTTAAAGATAGTAATAATGTTTTGATCTACTTTTCCTTAACTATTAAGTATAGAATACTATGATTGAGTTAAAGCTATTGACATAGACATTACAATGGTGAACAATTAATTAAAGAAATATGAATGAAAAAACTTAAAGATAATAATATGTGTGATGAATAAATTATGTGCTATTGTTTTAGGGATTTGAAGAGATTATTAGAGAAAGGCGATCGTGAAATATAAAATATATAATTAACACAGTTGAATTAAGAAAAATATTGCAATTAAAGACATGTCATTGTGAGGATGAGTCATTTGTGAAAAGAAGGCTCTATATGAAGACACAATGTCAAAATATGTAAGGGGAAGGGTTTTAATATATTAGAAACTAGTCTTATAAGCACGCGATGCATGCGGTTTTATTAAAATGTTGCAATGATGTATATTTGTTTAGTTACTCATGGAATTTATTCTTGTGATTGGACTTGATGATAAAAAATAATTTACTGATATTCACATAGTTTAATGTTGATTTTATATTATCAAAAATGACACTTTTTGTGCAAAAATAAATTAATTAATTAGATGTACGTGATTTGATGTTAATTTTGAAATTTTATATGTATGGAATTAATTTGTTGACTTAGGGATGAAATTAAATAAGGTGACATAAATTGATCTAAATTATTCTACTTAATCTCATATATTTGGTTAATCTAATTATGTCTCAGCATATTTGAATTGAATTGAATAACCATCATTAACAATTAGGTAAATTTTGCATAAATTTTATGGCGTGTTTGTGTAATAAATTGGCCCCCCCCCCGGCTAAAAAAAAGTTTTTTTAGGGTAAATTAGAAATTTCAAAGGAGACACCAATGCTCCCACCTTACTTATATAATAGAGATAGAATAGATATAGATGGCATCAAACGACGGGTTACAAGCTTAATCTTCATTCTCGATCTCCTTGATTTATTGTTCCTTAATTAACTCTTTTATTGCTTGATTTGTAGTGGTTAGACAGATTCTTTTGGCTGATTCTCCCTTTATTCCCGGCGTCATTATTGCTCATCAACTTCCCTTTGTATGGCTAGACCGTAGTTTTAAATTATCCATAATTTTTTCCCTCTTAATATTTGTACCGTCATCTTCAATTGCTCCCTTGATACTCTCCGCTTATTATGAACTCACTTTATTGTTAATTTTTTATTGGTTCCAACAAGTCTCCTCCTAGGTGCTTAATAAAGACATGGTGTGGGGGGTCTAATGAAGAACAACGCAAATCTCAATGTATGAATTCGTTCAATTCCTACTAATAAGTTATTGTAAGGGGGGTCAGTTTGGTTATCCATAATATTTTGGTTAACTTAATAAGTTTCAGTTATTTCGTTTTTCAGACTTTATGTTTATTCTTGACTGATAGTCCATTCGTTTAAGTTCAAAAAATTCGCTGGTTGGCCAAAAACATTTTACGAAGTATTTTTTTTGGAAACAATTCAGTTGGGCTCAATGACATTACGGGTGGGAGTGGGGAGATTTGTTCCCAAAATAGTTTGGATTTTTTTGGGTTAAACACCACCGACAGATTTGTAATCGTTTTATTCTTTGGATGATTATATTATCTGCGTTCTCTTCCTGTGTGACATTTTTTCAAATGATTATCAGTTGTTATCTAATTATAATTTTCATCGATTTAATATCTTCAGTTACTTCTTTTCAAGTTTGTGAAATATGTTTAAGTGTGTTCCACTGACAAATTTGTGTAGAGTTAGCAGGCCAACGGAGTGGAGCTCATGTTGTAGCATCCATGGTTGTCTTACAGTGTTGGGCTTATGCACAAGCTGTTAGTTTAATACAAACATGGGTGTGGATTTATAATTTCCGTCC
This sequence comes from Bassia scoparia, assembly GCA_008642245.1. Classification (NCBI taxonomy): domain Eukaryota; kingdom Viridiplantae; phylum Streptophyta; class Magnoliopsida; order Caryophyllales; family Amaranthaceae; genus Bassia; species Bassia scoparia. Next base: position 36,250 of record SNQN01003402.1, on the reverse strand, counting down.
CTAAATTTAGAGACGGATTTTTATTTTCCGTAGCTAAATTAGGGACGGATTTTTATTTTCCGTAGCTAAATTAGGGACGGATTTAAATCCGTCCCTAAATTAGGGACGGATTTCATATTTCCGTCGCTAAAGTGATTTAGCGACAAAGGTTTTAGGGACGGACCGAATCCGTCCCTAAATCCGTCGCTAAATCACTTTAGCGACGGATTTTGCCTATTTAGGGACGGATTTTGTCCGTCCCTAAAACGAGTTTTTTTTGTAGTGTAATATGATGAACCCAAGGAAGATTTGAGGCCCAAATGAATCCATACGGGGGTCTTTTGAGTACGCGAACGACAAACCGACGAAACGTCAAAACTCATTGTAATGAGACACTATGTTTTGTATTTGGGGCCGAAACTTTCGTAGGACCCATCCCTCGTCACCGTGAAGGTCTATCAGAAATTCTGGGCAAAACTAAGCCGGGTCATCGAGACTTCGTTTTTTGGTCGAAAAAATGTGGATTACACATCATTGAAATGAGGTTTCTGAGGAATTTTCAGAAAAATTGTCGAAATTTTTACCATAGGTTCATATGATAAAATGATTAACCCAAGAAAGATTAGGAGTCCAAATGAATCCATACGGGGGACTTTTGAGTTCGCGAATGACAAATCGACGAAACGTCAAAACCCATAGTAGGAGGCACACCACTTTGTATTTGGGTCCGAAACTTTTGTAGGACCCATCATCCTTCCTCACTGTGAAAGTGTGACAGAAATTTTGTGAAAAACCGAGTTGGGTCATCGAGAAATCTTTTTTTTGTCTGAAAAATGTGGATTAAATCACTGAAATGAGGTTTTCGGTCAATTTTCACCAAACTTGCCAAAAATTTTACCATAAGTTCATATGATAATATGATAAACCCAAGGAAGATTTGGGCCCTAAATGATTCCATATGGGGGACTTCTGATTCCGCGAACTATAAACCGACGAATCGTCAAAACCCATGGTAAGAGGCACTACGCTTTGTAATTGGTTGCCGAAACTTTTGTAGAATCATCTCTCGTCACCGTGAAGGTGTGGCAGAATTTCTTTTAAAAACCGAGTCGAGTTACCGAGACATCGTTTTTTGGCCGAAAACCCGTGGTAGGAGGACTTTTGAGTCCATACGGGGGATTTTTGAGTCCGTGAACGACAAACCGACGAAACTTCAAAACCTATGCAATGCTAGCAGACACTACCTTTTGTATTTGGGGTCAAAACTTTTGTAGGTTCCATCCTTCTTCACCGTGAAGGTGTAGCAGACATTCTGGGGAAAATCGAGCCGGGTCACCGAGACATAATTTTTTGGTTGAAAAACATAGATTATACATCACTGAAATGAAGTCTCTGAACAATTTTCACAAAAATTGCCGAATTTTTTTCTATAGGTTCATATGATAATATGATGAAACCAAGGAAGATTTGGAGGCCAAATCAATCCATACGAGGGACTTTTGAGTCCGCAAACGACAAACCGACGAAAGGTCAAAACCCATGGTAGGAGGCACTGTGATTTGTATTTGGAGTCAAAACTTTCGTAGGACCCATCCCTCATCACCGTGAAGGTGTGGCAAAAATTCTAGGCAAGACTGAGTCGGATTACCGAGACATCGTTTTTTGACCGAAAAACGTGGATTATACATCATTGAAATGAGGTTTCCAGACAATTTTTTGAAAAATTGCCAAAATTTTTACCATAGGTTCATATGATAATATGATGAACCTAAGAAAGATTTGGGGCCCCAATGAGTCCATACAGGGGACTTTTGAGTCCGCGAACTACAAGCCGATGAAACGTCAAAACCAATGTTAGGAGGCACTATGCTTTGTATTTGGGGCCAAAACTTTTTTAGGATCCATCCCTCGTCACCGTGAAGGTGTGGCAGAAATCCTGGGCAAAACCATGCAGGGTCACCAAGACATCGGTTTTGGCCCAAAAACTTTGATTACATAACATAATGATATAAACGGGCCATTTTTTTTCAAAACAACACTTTCCCTTTGGGGATGAAAGTTAGCTAGGGGACATCCCCCATGACCCTTAAGGTGTGGGAGGAATTTCGGGCAAAAAAAAGACGGTCACCGAAATGACGAAAAATGAGGTCCTTGGATCGCTTTGCTGTCGAAAGAGCCGAAAAGTCGCAGGTTGGTTCCCATAACTATATAATGATGCCACATAAAAGTTGGGTCCAAAACTATGAGATATGATGATGTTTCGAAGGATTTTTGCGTTGAACTTCCATTCTTCGAAACACTCGTAGAAGGCAACTCGAACACTCGTCGGTTGGGACTAAAACTTGGCAAGGGGTCATCCCCATGAACCATAAGGTTTGAGAGAAATTCTGGAATAAACTTAGAAGGTTACCAAAACGACGATTACACGGGGCCAAAAATGTGGATTATATACAGTACGTCAGTAAATCATAAAAATGAGGTCTACAGACCAGATTTTGTGTAAAGAGCCGAAAAATCTATGGTTAGTTTCCACAAGTATATGGTGATTCCACGCAAACTTTAGCTTGGAAACTATGAGATATGTTGAGGTTTTGAGTGACTTTTTCTCTTAACTTTCWCCCGTTGAAATACAMGTGGGTGACACAACACTTACCGTTTGGGGCTGAACCTTGACGAGGGTTCATGCCCCATGAGTCCATGACCCTTAAGGTTTGGGATCAATTCTTGCAAAAACTTARATGGYTGGTGAAACAACAAACACATGCCRATAACGTAGATTGTACATGACGAAAATAAGGTAATCGAATTGATTTTTGTTGAAAGAGTTGAAAATTCTCTGGTTTGTTTCCACAACTATATAATAATTTCACGCAAAATTTGGGTCCAAAACAATGGAGATATGATGAGTTTTTGAATGACTTTTTGACGTGAATTTCCCACTGTCGTAAACACTTGTGGGAAGCAAATATTTACCTTTGGGGTTGAAACTTGACAGGGGCTTATTTCCATGAGTCCATGACCTTCAAAGTTTGGACGAATTTCCAAGTGAAAGGAAAAAAAAAATTGAGATTTATGTAAATCAGTGATGTGCACGTGAGGTCAACGTCGGAAACCACTCGAGCAACTGGCATAAGTCCAAGCAATCAAATGGCTAGATAATAAAATGGTTTTAGCGCAACCAAATAACTAAATTATTAATAATAAATACAGATTATTTTTCACAAATCAACCTTAGAAAGAAGATTTTTGAAAAAAAAAACCCATAAGTAAATAACAAAGCTTAAGAAACCAAAAGAAATTTCATGGCTTTACCAGTTACCAAATTAAAGATTCAATGAGAAGAAGTGAGGAGTATGGACTTTAAATCTATCAGAACATTTGCCATGCATGTAACTTGCATTAAGCATTATCGGATTGTGGAAGCGTATACTCCGCAAATTGAAAGACTTTCTATTTCCATCCATGTAATTACCGATAAATTAAAAGCTCGACTATATCTAGTAACGAATTCTTTAAATGGCAATGTACACACGTATTACAATACAATAATATATTTCCTTTTATCGTTTTTTTAGATGCCGCCGTTCCAGTCTACAAACACACTTGTCGATACATAACTTTGCGTTAATAACTATAATTATGATTAATGAAAATATAAAAACTAGATATTAATATTATTTATTTAACGAGGACGAATCTAAGAGACTCCCATTTGACTATATTTTTTCATTACGTGTAAAACACAACACTCTGATCAACAGTGTTTCATGTGAATAGTGCAGAAAGTCAGAAAACTGGAGCAATTAAAAAAAAGTATAAGATTTCAATTCTAAGCAAATATATATATGTATATAATTAGAAAGCTTATCAATCTTTCATAATTTTTAGATGGCATGAAACGACGAACTCCAAGGCATTCGTTGAGTTATGGTCTTTAGTATTGGCTTCACTGTGCTATTGCTACTTCTTTGTGTCCAAACTCCCCATTGGGAAATTCAGGGTTTTCTCTCTCCTACCAATCTTCACCCTTTTTACCATTTTGCCCCTCTCTCTGTCCTCTGATCTTCCCATTTTTATCACTGGTTCTTTCATTACATGGCTTGGAAACTTCAAGCTTATCTTGTACTCCTTTAATCATGGTCCTTTATCTGATCCTCACTTATCACTCCTTAATTTTCTGCTAATCGCTGCATTTCCCATTAGAATTAAACACCCTTCTTCTAAAATCCAAAAACCTCTCATCAAATTTTATCCTTTCAATTTCTTGTTTGTTAAAACCTTGGTTTACTTCATTTTTGTGGCAATAAGTCACATTTATACAGATATGTTACACCCATTTTTAGGGTTTGTGATTTATTTTTGTACGTTGTTTCTATTCCTTGATGTGATCTTTGGCATGTCCACTAAGTTTGTGGGGTCCATCTTGGGCGTTGACTCACTACCGCCATCCGACGAGCCCTACCTAGCAACATCTTTACAAGACTTTTGGGGCTATAGGTGGAATCTCGTTATATCAGATGCGCTACGTGACACTATATATAATCCCACGAGGATATTTTTGTCAAATTATTTGGGGCGACGGTCGGTCCTAGTTGCGTCAACGATAGCGGCGTTTCTGGTGTCCGGGCTAATGCACGAGTTGTTGTTTTACTATGTGACACGTGTGAGTCCCTCGTGGGAAGTCACGTGGTTTTTTGTGCTACATGGGTTTTGTGTGGTTGGGGAAGTTTATTTGAAGAAAGTTTTGGGCCGGAAGTTGAGGTTGCATTGGGCTGTAAGTGGGCCGATAACTATTGGATTTGTAGTGGGTAGTGGTTATTGGTTGTACTTTCCACCACTTGCGAGGAATAACCAGGTTAATGCAACTCATGTAAGGATTTTTAAAGAGGTTATGGCATTGTTACAATTACATGATGACGGTCTGCCCAAGATAGAAAGTATATGAAAATTTCTAGAGGTTTACATGACAAAAGTTTCCATTAAAATGAAACGGGAAAGTATAATACTCCTTTACTTCTACACAACTCTCCGAAATACCTACCCCCTCAAAATTCCAAATTAGTTATATATCAAGGCTTCATCCTCGGCTGAATCCAATATGCCTAAAGCATGTTCATGGGTGGGATATGTCTAACTTGAGCAATTTGATTCAGTTAGAACTACTCTCTTATCAGTTTATCTACACATTTGTTAATTATATGTAGTACACTCTTATTTCGTATGTATGTACTTGAGCTGTTTATAAAAACTCGACTATAAAGATGTGTTGTGTTAATATGTCACATTACTACATTAGTAAACTCATTTTTAGATATTGTAAACCCATTTTTAGTATTTAATAAGTTGATTGATCTAAATGGGTTGTGGTTTTTCATTAATTTCTTGATGATGTGTCAATATGTCACACTTATAAAGATGATGTGTTACACCATTTTTAGTGTTTGTGATTCATTTTGTACGTTGTTTTAATTTCCTGATGTGATTTTGGGTACGACTAATATGTTTGTGGGGTTGATTATGGTCACTGACTTACTACAGTCGTCTGATGAGCAATACTTGGCAACATCTCTCCAAGACTTTTGGGGACATAAGTGGAACCTTTTCGTCACAGATTTTCTTCATCGTCACAATATATACTAGTTTTCTATGTACACGATGTTTGCATATTTATATTAGTCTTATTATGGTAGTAGTCATTGATTTTTTTTCAACTGAATACATAAAATACTTCCAATATTAAAATTTTTTATTTGTACCTTTTCAAATGCTATTTGTTTAATCGATCACCAAGTTGACGGATTGATGCTGAAGTTATGGTGTGAAAGGTTTTTTTACACTTGTAAATTGTAAACGAGTGATTGTTTGAAATTTTTTTGCAATTGTGAATTTGAAATGCTTTTATCACTTGAATGAAATTTTTTATGTTGTATGTATTTTTCCWTAATTGTGAATGATTCAACCGTGATTTATTACGTAATTTAATTTCAATGGACTTATTTATGTTTGTTGCATTTTATATTTTTGACAAAGATTTCTTAATGCCTATTTGGTTTGATATTTTTCTAATAATTTTTTGTTATTTAGTATAAGAAATGGGGTAAGATGGTAACTTCACAGGATACCGCCACCACTGCCATCACCTCCCCCTTCCCTTATATAATAGAGATCTATTATATAAGGCCTTATATAATAGAGATCTATTATATAAGGCCTTATATAATAGAGATCTATTATATAAAGGAAGGGGAAAGGTCGCGGCAGCAGTGACAATGTTCAGTTGAATTACCCTCCTCCCTTAAGTAACACTAGTTTTTATGTGCACGCGATGCGTGCTTGTATATATGAAAATTGTACTTCGTGAAATAATGTTCATTGTTTAATGTTTTTGATTAATTAACTCACATAATTAGTAAAGGGATAATTTAGGCACATCAATTCATAATTTTTAATTTTCATTAAGGGTATAAAGGTCTTTTAAGAGGGGGACACCATCTTCCTCCCCCCTTCCCTTATATAATAGAGATTTAACATAATAGAGTTCAATATATAGTAACTAACAATCAAAGTAAAATCATGTGCATAAAATATTATTGATTAAAATAAACTTTCAATCAGTACAAAAAAATAATCATGATTCTTTAAAATTTTACAACCTAAAATATTGAAAAAATTCTTTCACGTAAACAACTCATATTCACAATTACATAATTTTTACAAACAATTCACAATTACATAATTTTTACTTAATAACTTCATTTAATTTATTCATCTTTTTTTTTACAAGCATTTTATTAATCTTCGTAAGCACATTATTTTTTATGATGCATTCGTAAGCACATTATTTTAGAATTTCATAATAACAATAAGTCCACAATATATTCTCAGGCGTACAACACCCAAATACATAAAATAGTTATAGGAATGAAGTACAACCGTATGTATCGCGTGCATAAAAAACTAGTAAACTCGAATTGCAGCATCAATGGCGTCATTTCTTGTGTTTGGGCTTCAGCACGAGCTGTTATTTTATTAAGTGAAACGTTGGAGTCCTGTTTAACCAAAATTTGATCCTTAGTTAAACAACAATAAATTCGCGGGATTCAATCGGGACTTTGGATATAAAATGCAAATAAAAAAGAAACTAAGAATGAATTTAAGTAAAACAAACAAGAAAAGAGAGGAAGAATAAGAGTGATTGTATTATTAGCCCAATTTTATTTCGTATCCGTAGAAATGAGCTCCTATTTCTATATATAACTTTTTTTTGCCCCGTGCGAACGGGCAACAATTTTAATTCAACATTGTCTTTCGTATAGTTTTGGCAGTATTGGAGTATATAGAATAATATGGAAAATATAAGAACAATCAAATATCAGAAAAGTAATAAGGGAAAAACAATGTTTTTTTTTAAAAAAAGAAAAAAATCATGTGTTTTTTAACATGAATAATGATGTAGTCTTACATAGCACATCTTACATGATTTTTAAGAGATAGTAATAATGTTTTGATCTCACTTTTCCCTTTAAACTATTAAGTATAGATATACATATAGATTGAGTTAAAGCTATTGACATAGACATTACAATGGTGAAATTAATTAAAGAAATATGAATGAAAAAACTTAAAGATAATAATATGTGTGATGAATAAATTATGTGCTATTGTTTTAGGGATTTGAAGAGATTATTAGAGAAGGCGATGTAGAAATATAAAATATATAAATTAAAAGTTGAATTTAAGAAAAATAATGCAATAAAGACATGTCTTAGGGCTGTCTCTTATACACATCTAGATGTGTATAAGAGACAGCTCTATATGAAGACACATGTCAAAAGTATGTAAGGGGAAGGGTTTTAATATACTAGAAACTAGTCTTATAAGCACGCGATGCATGCGTGTATTTATTAAAATGTTGCAATGATGTATGATTTGTTTAGTTACTATGAATTTTATTTCTTTGTGATTGGATCTTGATTATAAAAAAAATAATTTACTGATATTACAAAATAGTTTAAGTTGATTTTATATAAATTCAAAAAATGACACTTTTTTGTGCAAAAATAAATTAATTAAATTAGATGTACGTGATTTGATGGTTTAATTTTGAAATTTTATATGTTATTGAATTAATTGATTGACTTATGGGAATAAATTAAATAAGGTGACATTAATTGATCTAAATTATTCTAACTTAAGTCTCATATATTTGGTTAATCTAATTATGTCTCAGATATTTGAATTGATTGAATAACCATTAACCAATATGGTAAATTTATGCATAAATTTATGGCGTGTTGTGTAATATGCATAAGTATTATGGGTAGATTAGAAATTTCAAAGGGAGACACCATTGCTCCCCCTTCACTTATATAATAGAGATAGAATAGATATAGATTGGCATCAATACGACGGTTACAAGCCTTAATTTCATTCTCGATCTCCTTGATTTATGTTCCTTAATTACTCTTTTATTGCTTGATTTGTAGTGGTTAGACAGATCTTTTGGCTGATTCTCTTTATTCACGCGTCATTATTGCTCATAACTTCCCTTTGTAATGGCTAGTAACCGTAGTTTAATTATCCATAATTCTTTCCCTCTTAATATATTGTAACCGTCATCTTCAATTGCTCCCTTGATCTACTCCCTTATTATGACTCACTTTATTGTTAATTTTTATTGGTTCAACAAGTCCCTCCTCCTAGAGTGCTTTAATAAAGACATGGTGTGGGGGTCTAATGAAGAACAACGCCAAATCTATCATTATAATTCGTCAATTCCTACTTAAATAAGTTATTGTAAGGGGGTCAGTTTGGGTTATCCATATATTTTTTGGTTAACTTAAATAAGTTCAGTTTATTTCGTTTCAGACTTTAATGGTTTATTTTGACTGAATAGTCCAATTCAGTTTAGTTCAAACAAATTCGGTGGTTGGCCAAAAACATTTTACGAAGTATTTTTTTTTGGAAACAATTCAGTTCGGGCTCATGACATTAGCGGGTGGGAGTGTGGGAATTGTTCCCAAAATAGTTTGGATTTTTTGGGTTAACACCACCGAACGATTTGTAATCGTTTTATCTTTGGATTGATTATATTATCGCGTTCTCCTGTGTTGATCATTTTTCAAATGATTTCAGTTGTTATCTAATTATATTTTCAATCGATTTATATCTTCATGTTACGTCTTTTCAAGTTTGTGAATATATGTGTTAAGTGTGTTCCAATAGACAAATTTGTGTAGAGTTAGCGCCACGGTGGAGCTCATGTTGTAGCATCCATGGTTGTCTTTTCAAGTGTATGGGCTTATGCACAAGCTGTTATTTTAATACAAACATGGTGT
>SNQN01003402.1:9314-25528 GCA_008642245.1 Bassia scoparia | reverse complement strand
CTCATCTTATACTCCTTTAATCATGGTCCTTTATCTAATCCTGATTTATCACTCCTTAATTTTGTACTAATTGCTGCATTTCCCATTAGAATTAAACACCCTTCTCATGTTCAAAAACCACTCAAATTTTACCCCTTTAATTTCTTGCTTGTAAAAACATTGGTTAGCCTCATTTTAGTGGCAATATGTCACACTTCTAGAGATGTGTTACACCCATTTCTTGTGTTTGTGATTTATTGTTGTACCTTGTTATTGTTCGTTGATGTGATCTTGGGTTTGACAAATAAGTTTGTGGGATCCATCATGGGCGTTGACTTCCTACCGCCGTCCTATGAGCCTTACCTAGCAACATCTCTACAAGATTTTTGGGGCTAYAGGTGGAATCTCGTCGTATCAGATGTGTTACGTGACACTATTTATAAACCCGCGAGGGTATTTTTGTCAAAGTACTTGGGCCGACGATGGGCCTTCGCCGCAGCTACGATGGCGGCGTTTTTGGTGTCTGGGCTAATGCACGAGCTGGTGTTTTACTATGTGACACGTGTGAGTCCCTCGTGGGAAGTCACGTGGTTTTTTGTGCTACATGGGTTTTGTATGGTTGTGGAGGTTTGTTTGAAGAAAGTATTGGGCCGGAAGATGAGTTTGCATTGGGCTGTAAGTGGGCCGTTAGCTGTTGGGTTTGTGATGGGTACTGGTTATTGGTTGTTCTTTCCGCCACTCGTGAGGAATCAAGTTGATGTAAGGATTTTTGAAGAGGTTATGACATTGTTTGAGTTAATCAAGAGACCATTCATGATATAATGTAATGCATTTTTTTTAAGTTGTGTTTCGTTTCGTAAAGTGTAAATTTCCTCATTTTTTTCAAATGAGGTATAAAACTAATTTCTATTGGAATAAACTCTTACTATCATAGAAAATTATTTTTTCTTTTCAAAATGAAAGAAAAGATTTTCTCCCTTCTCTTGCACTCTACTTCCTAACTATTTCATATATATATATATATATATGGTTTCGGGAAACTCTATTTCGATATCTTCTTTTCGAGAATATCCATCCAATTCATTTCGATACACCCATTGACATTGCATAAAGAATGAAGCTTGAAGAATTGAAATTGGGTAGGAACGCGAAAGGGGTGGGGCCTTAGCCCGTGAGGGTGACCCCAAAGAGGAATCCAAGGCCCGACCATTGCCATTGGTATAAAAAGGTCTGGAAGCACTTTCTCGCCCACCTTTGTTGATGTCCGAAAGCGTCCTCCCGTTCTCAAGGTGCTTATTAAGGTATGGGAAGGCTTTGRCTCGTAAGTAAGGTTATCTTTATCCTGGTRCCTTAAGCTCGCGTAACAGTATTAYTTGTAGATGTGTGAGATYGTATGRCATCYCGTTGATGCATGCTACCAAGGCAGAGGTCCAACTAGCTTGTCGTYTYCCTTCTAACACGTCCTACGCACCTACAAGCAAGAAGGAGAATAATCCTTATARGATTATCTCCCATCTGATACTTAAGTAAGTATGTGTACAAGAGGGATAATTAGGCAAATGARTAAGRATTAAGAGATTAACCGTGCGATTAGGGTAGTTCTCAWTGATTACATAATGATTATCACAYTCTTCCATGAGRGGTATTTATAGAGTTTTGGATGRGACACTKGGCCAATCATATCGTGCCAAGTGTCACGATTTTACTCTTTGAAAGGGACATTTTACCCCCTATGAACGGTGTAGATTCATTTGTTTTTATTACGCTAGRCCTACGTATRCCATCAGATATAAATGTTACGTGTCCGTTTCACACATATCCTTTGGGAGGCACGTGATTGCGTTTCTCTTAGACACTTAATTAGTGTGCTTTGTAAGCTTCTAGGCCTTGGGCACATCAATATATATATATATCAACTAATTAATAACCTAAATTTTACAATACAAAGTAGAAAGAAACCAATACACAAAAATAATGACCAATATCAACACTTCTTGGAATCAATATAGAGAAAAGAAAGCTAGAAATTGGGAGAATTAATAGTGACTAAAGATTTTAATTTATTGGAAATGTGAGAAGTTGTAAAGATAATTGATTGCAATTGTAAATTGTAAATGTGAAGTTGAATAAGAGAGGTTGAAGTCACGACAAAGGAAGGTGAAAAGGTGAGTGATGATGTGGAGTAAAGAGAAGCAAGTGAATTCAGAGTAAGTGAGTGAGTGTATAATATACGTAAAGTAGATTTTGCTAGAAATTGTATCTTCTAACAATTTTCATAAAACTTTTTAGCTACAAATTTTAGCTAAGTAACACTTTTTTTTATATACATACTTCCTCTGATCTTTTTTACTCGCATCCTTTTCCTATTTAATTAGGAAGTTGTAAAATATTTTCAACCTTTCTTTTTATGGTAAATGGTTTTCGCTAAAAATTATCATTATATCCTTATAAATATAATAAAATAATGTAAACCCCCACTTGCATGTGGGTTTACTTTCAACTTTTCTTCCTCAATCAAGATTTTCCCGATCCTGTGTAACTCAAAGAGAATGCGAGTAATAAAGAATAGATATAAAATAGGAATATTAACTTCCGGCTTTAATTAAGCAAATTTATGTGTTGTTCTTTCAACGATTAACAAGCAAGTTTACAACAAACATTTATGATATACAGCTATACACTCAAATAAGTCGACAACTCGACATTCACCAAATTGAAAACTATTGTTTTTTTAAAGTATTTTAATGAAAATATTAAACATAGTCTCAAGGGCTATAAATAAGAAATCAAAAATAGTAATATTTGGTAAATTCAACATTTATTACGGAGTACATTGATTTGAGTGTGAATTGTTCATAAATTCACATTTTACTATTTCGATAGTATATAAATATCTTACACTAACCCTAACATTTCTTTTTTTTAAAGGAAAATATTAATTATAAACGAAAAAGAGCATGTATGATGATTAAAGATTTTCCTTTAGAGTTTTTTTTTTGGAAAACTCTTAGGGATAGATTTCCCTAAATTAGTGTTTGTTTTGTTTATTTTTTGCACGGTCCCACTTTGTTGTGTTTATAACAACCATTAGATTTTTTTAAGAGTGTAGATTTAGAGAAATCTACCTCTCTAAAATTTCAAAAAATTTCAAGGGATTCGATCCAGTGTATGATATATGTGACTTGAATGATAGGGGTGGGGGAACCCAACAAATGTTAGGACCAAATTTTAACCCAGGGACTAAACCTCATCCTTAGTTTCTTGTAACTTTGTGAAGTACGTCACAGTGCATTTTGGTTTTGTTGGGGTCTTGGTGCTATTTTATTGGAGGACTTGGAGCGTAGCTGTTAGCTCTTCTCGGCTTATGAAGGATTCTAGTATATTTTTGTGTTTTTGTAGGTAGTTTAGTGTAGGTTTTTAGGTTTTTTATTGTTTCGCTTTCTTTGGGGCTTGGCCCTCGATTACACCAAAAAAAAAAAACATAGTGCAATTATATCTCTATTATATAAGCCAAGGGAGCAATGGTGTCCCCTATGAAATTCCTTATACCCTTATTAATATTATATATTGTTAAAAAAAATTAATAATTATTTTTTACTCTTCAATGTTAAGTTAGTCATAAATATTGAGCAAGTTTAAATGTATTGCATTTGAAATTCACTATACTACTCCGTAATTAAACAATATTTAGAGTGATTTCTTTCTTATCATAATAACATTAACAATGAAAAATTGCATAAATTAAGTTACACTAATAAAATATTCATTGACAAATAATTGATATAATTGACACAATAAGAAGAAAAATGTTAAACTAAGGAATTTCTATTAAAAGTTGAGTTACACTAATCAATTATATTCACGAATCATGATACCATACTTAGTGGACCTACTTGGAAATTTAGTTCTAGAAAATCTCCAAACAAAAGATCTACTCCTTACTCAAGTTCATTGAAGACTAAGAACCATTCTGATTCATTATTCTTTTTGTTGTGTTATTTTGTGACCATCGACTTTCATTTGGTATTTTGGTCGAAATCTTTGAATCCTCGATACTCAATCAATCCTCGTCATTACTATTCCGTTAAAATTTGTCTACTAAGTATATATTTCTAATATTATTATTTGCTAATTTATTATTTAAGCACGAGTTTTTTTTTCAACATTATATTTTTTCTTTTGACATACGTCAATATGAATAACAATGAATGAACAACTAAAACCAAAGAAATATTGATATAAAAAAATTATAACATTTCTTTCTTTGACACATACTCACGCAGCATCGGTGCAAAAATACTAGTAGTTGTATATTTGTGAGTCAAGATCCTCTCATTCTTAAAGGAAATTGACGGTCCATTTCCTAAATCAATGACTGATGATATATGAAGAGGGAAATGTTGAAGATTTTTAAATTTTTTAATTTAATGATAAATTAGGTGTCAAAATCTTAAGATAAAGAATGAATGGAAAGAAATAAAGAGGATCGTAATTCGTACATTGTTAATCGTAACAGAAGTACATTCATTTTCCCATCCACCACTATCAGCTTGAGTGCTTGACTTCCTTCTTTATTACGAAGTACAAATCTTTAGTGCGACAACCATGCATGGCAGATCTTACAATAAAAGAGTCCATTTGTTTTTTTTTTTATACAAAGTCCATTTGTTTTTTATTACTTTAATTTTTCCATTTTTCTTTCCGATGTTTTTAATTACGGAGTAGATGATTTCGTACTCTTTTAAACATTAATTGAATATTAAAATTATGGAAAATGATATACATAACCCTAAGGGCTATATATAAGAGGTTTAAAATGGAAATAAAATTTTTAATCAAGCACTTATTACATTGATAGTTGTGTTGTTTTGTATAATTTTCATAAATTATTTCCATTTGTAGTATTATAATAAACTCTTATAAGTAACCCTAAGGGGTACATATAACATTGTCCTAAAATTATTATCACTTTTTAATGATCACATGAAACACTTTATCATTTCGTACTCTTTTCAGTGGATTATTTGTGTATTATTGAAAAATAAAGTACTCAGTTCGTATTAAAATTATTGCAGCAATTTGACATTTTTCATCTCTATTTTATGTCAAATCGTTGCGTTTATTTTGATACGTAAGATGTTTAAAAATTCTCTTCGTTAATCTTTATGTCATTTTGAAGTGAAACAAATAATAAAACAAAACACGGAGGGAGTACTAATACAAGCCAGAATCCACTACATTATCATATCTTCATCTTTCACGTAAGAAAGCTTCATCATTCAAGTGATTCAACACTAACTTTTAGAGTATAGCCCAGATTATATTAGATGGAATCAAACGAAGAACTCAAGGCATTGTTGAAGTTATGGTCTTTAGTATTAGCTTCACTCTGCTATTGCTACTTCTTTGCTTCCAAACTTCCCATTGGAAAATTCAGGTTTTTCTCTCTCCTACCAATCTTCACCCTTTTTACCATTTTACCCCTCTCTCTCTCCTCTGACCTTCCCACTAGTATCACTGCTGCTTTCATCGCATGGTTTGCAAACTTCAAGCTTATCTCATACTCGTTCAATCATGGTCCTTTATCTAATCCTGATTTATCACTCCTTAATTTTCTGCTGCTTGCTGCATTTCCCATTAGAATAAAACACCCTTCTCATGTTCAAAAACCCCTCAAATTTTATCCCTTTAATTTCATTTTTGTAAAAACACTTGTTACCTTCATTTTAGCGGCATCCGTTCACTCTTCTAAGGACGTGTTACATCCGTTCCTAGTGTTTGGGATTTATTGTTTTGTGCTGTTTTTGTTGATTGATGTGATTTTGGGTACGTCCACTAAGTTTGTGGGGTACGTCATGGGTGTTGACACGCTACCGCCRTCYCATGAGCCTTACTTGGCAACRTCTCTACARGATTTTTGGGGATACAGGTGGAATTTAGTTGTGTCAGATGTGCTACGTGACACTATACATAGACCCGTAAGGGTGTTTTTGTCAAAATATTTGGGCCGACGATGGGTCCGTTTTGTCGCGATGATGGCCACGTTTATAGTGTCCGGGCTAATGCACGAGCTTTTATTTTACTACGTGACACGTGCGAGTCCCTCGTGGGAAGTCACGTGGTTTTTTGTGCTACAAGGGGTTTGTGTGGTTGTGGAAGTTTATTTGAAGGAAGTTTTGGGCCGAAAGTTGAGTTTGCATTGGGCTTTAAGTGGGCCGTTAGCTGTTGGGTTTGTGATGGGTTCTGGTTATTGGTCGTACTTTCCACCACTTGTGAGGAATCAAGTTGATGTAAGGATTTTAGAGGAGGTTATGACATTGCTTGAGTTAATCAAGAGACCATTCAACATAATGTAATGCATCAATTTTGTTTCTTTTATTTAAATTTTTGATTAAAGAGTTGAGATAAAGGAGATGTTACACGTTCATTTTTTTCTCACTATTTACTTTGTTTTTTATTTACTTTGATGTTATTTTTTTGGAAAAAAAATGTTATCATGTATTACATTATTGTAATTGTCCTCAATTAATATGGAAAATTTTATATGTAGCATAGAGTTTTGACAAAATCCAAACGGTGACGTCCTAAGTTTTTTAATTTCACATCGTGACCTGAGTTTTTCAAATTCCACATAGTGGCCTCGAACTTTTTTTCTACGTGGTAACTAACCAAAAGTGGATGTAAATAGTAAGGTTAGGTAAGTTAGGTTGTGTACACCGTGAAAATGCAACTCAAGGACACTACGTAAAATTTGGAAAACCTTAAGATCACGGTGTGAAATTAAAAAATTTAGGATGCCATCGTGTGGATTTTGGCAAAACTCGATGCCATCATATAAAATTCCCATTAAATATTTAAATGTATGATGTATTAACTTTTCATATATTTTTATTAATGTTGGCTGAAAGTACAGATAATGATCAAATTTTTTTTTTGACAACAAAAGAAAATTACTTAAAATTAAACAATATCCGAGGTTACAACATCAAGAATAACATAATGATCAAAATTTGGTATACCTTAAGATTATGTTTGGATGCAAGTAGGGGAAAGGATGTTAATCCCTCTCCGTCTCCTTCCTTCCTAAATCTTTTTTCAAACAAAAAAATGTATCCATCCTTTTTCAACCCTTCCTTTCTTTCCATTTCGTGGTATCCAATTATAGGGTAAATGTAGGATAAATCATATACTTGTAGGTTGGATCAATGAATCACAAACGTAACATATTCATTAATTCTATCGAACCTAGACCGATAAAGCGGATTGAGTCGAGTTAGTCATTATTGAGTCGATAATAGCGGATTGAGTCGAGTTAGTTGAATGAGTGATCACATTGAAAATCAATTCAATTTTTTCTCACCTGAATTGTTATGGTCTGGACGTAATCTAATTTGTGTACTTGTGTTTTTCATTTTAATCCCTAAAGTCTTTTTATAATAAAAGGTCTTTTTTCGTATTTAAGTCAATAGATTAATTTTTGTGTGATTCACGATTTATTAATTTATTGTAAACTTTGTATAATCAAATTGGTTATATTTATGATAGATAGATATACTTATTTTTTGCAACTTAATGGATATAACCTTCAAAAAAACTAATTAAATAATACAAAAATGATGAATTATACACAACGACAAAAATATTTTTGTATAATTTTTTTGTTTATAAGTAAGAAAATGTAATTTATACACAATAGTGAAGAGTTAAATTAGAGAGTATAGCAATAGTTAAGATCAACTTAATTTTCAAAGCACATTTACTAATAATTTTCGATTGTTTTTTTATTATATAATGAAATCATTAATTAACTTGAGTGGAGGGAAAAATAGAAGGTGATATTCATCTGTAAATAGATTATAGATCAGAAATACGGGCCTCTATAAAGTTTCTTAGTACGACCCTAATCAAAACCAAGGAGTAAGAAAACTAAATCCGGGGGGTTGTATGGGATAGGGTAGGGCTAAGAATAAAAGGAAAGACTAAAATGGGTTCTTTCGTTAAAAGGATAGAGGAAAATTGAGGATAGTATAAGGATAGGACAAAATGGACCCTTTTCCTTGAAAATTATAATACCTAGGGGAGGGGGGTTAAGTGTATAATGGAGTGGATAGATTACTTTTTAGGTAAATGACCATTTCTGTCATTATATGAACTGTAAGAAGAATAGGCGTATAAAAAAATAATATCCTTTCTTAGAAAAAAAGTGTTATAAAAATATTAAGAAGTATATTAGCAATTTATTAAAATCTCAATCTTATTCCAACTCTTATCAAACAAAGGATGAGAATATTTATACTTAGGCAATTCAACCAACTTAAGCCAAATTAGCTCTCTTCATTTCATTTCAGCTAACTTCAGTTCATTCAGTTCAACAACTTCAGCCTCACCAAATTCAGCTCTTTCTATTTTTTATTATTATTATTATTATTATAAATTATATTATTATTATTATTATTATTATCTATTATTATTAATAACACCAACGAGGTAAGCGATAACAACAAAAAAAAGGACATTGATTACAAGAGTTGAGGGGAGCCGAGATACATCTGGGCCCCACCCCTTAGCAATAGAGAAGCCAATTATTATTAATTTTTTATTATTATTAAATTATTATTTTATATTATTATTATTATTATTTTATTATTATTTTATTTATTTTAGATAGAAATACAAATGTGTAAGCTTACGAAGTAACAAAAAAGGAAAGTGTCTACAAGAAGTTGGCAGGGGATCGAGAGATACAATCTGCCCCCACTCGGGACAGTGTCTTATATTATTATTTTATTATTATTATATTATTTATATATTATTATATTATTATTATTATTTTATTATTATTATTATTTTATTATTATTATTATTTTATTATTTTATCATTATTATTATTATTATTATTATATTTATTATTATTATTATTTTTATTATTTATTTTATATTTTTTATTAAACACAAAAGTCGTAAGCGTTACAAGCAAAAAAGGCACAAGAAGCTACAAGAAGTTGCCGAGGAGCCGAGATACAATACTGGGCCCACTCAGGACAAGGATTATTTTGATTTATTTATTATTATTATTTTTTATTTTATATATTATTATTATTATTATTATTATTTTATTATTATTTTTATTATTATTATTATAATTTATTATTTTTTCTAAACCACAGTGGTAAGCGTTACAAGAACAAAAAAGCACAGAAACACAAGAAGTTGGAGGGGAGCGATGATACAATCTGGGCCACCATCCTCTAGCATAGCAGATCCTATCGATGAAGATGTGGAGACTGCACGTGCCCCAATGTCCTGGCCCGGCGGAGAAGTTGAATCCGCTTCAGAAGCGCAACAAGTCCTTATCTAATTCCCCCAAGAAGAGAGAAAAGAGAAGGAAACCATATCCAATTGTCTACAACGCGCCATACTCTCGCCCGGGGGCGTTTCCCCCCGCTGAGCTGCTACGCCCACTACGACCAGGAACGATCAGACACCCAGATTGCGTCCAAAGAGAGAAGAACCCATAGATCACACACACACATCCAGCCGTCCATCCCAAGATAGAGCAAAACATCCGCCGGATACGAAGAGGCCCCGTCGATCCATCAGTACCCAACATTTACCTCCTTACGAGCAGTTCCAATTCGTACAAATGTCAAGAAGAGCATAGGCGGGACAAATGTACGGTGGCTTGATAACCCATTCAACCCCGAGCAGCGAAAGCGTGATCCCAAAATATCTCCATCAAAAACCTCGAGCAAGGCAGAACAAGGAGCCGATACGGAGAAAAAGGAACACCCAACCGATAAGAAAGAACAGAACGATTAAGGATCTTACTCGTTCATAGTCTGGCCCAAACCAGGATATCGGAACCACCGTGCCAAGCAGAAGCATGATCTCCCTGTTGGATTTCCACAAGACAACCTTGACGGGTAGACAAGGTAGTAGTGGATGAGCATGCAGTAAACACTTCGTGAATACAAATTTGCCGTTCTTCAGCTTTGGGCAGCGTTCCTAGGTTACGGATTAGAGTCAGTCTCCGTCCTATTAAAAAGACCAATGCACCATTCAAAGGCGACCAAGACCAACACGCCCGGAGATGTGAAGTATTTATACCTGTAAGATTGGAAGCTCAACCGCCCGTGCACAGAAAGCTAAGTGCCGAACATCACCCGTGAATAAACCACCAACCACCGTAGCAAAGGTAAGGTGGCAAAGCGCATTGCCAATGCACCAAAACCAGGCCGAGCTGTGACAATGCGTTCCGAAGCTCGCAAAGCGACATCAAAGGAGAGTTGAGCCGCCTCGAAAGATTAGGTGGGCAAGTCCATAGCAAAGTAGGAGTTTCGAAACCCCAGTACACGACGAAGAGCATAAACAACTCACATTGAGATTCTCAGATTGAGCCAACATTTGGCTCAATAGCTCTTTTTGAGCACTCTTGTGAACAAGGTCCCCACAAAAAGGAGTCCGCACTAACAGACCCACCTAACAAACCGAACCCAAGGGAAAGGCCGACGAATCGGAGAAACGACCCCTGCAGCGAAACTCCGTGGTCCTGTAGGCCCAAAAGCTCCGTTTTTGCACGTTAACGATGAACAAACTGGTCCCTCCGCCGAAATCATCTGCAAAAAACTTGGCCACACCAAGTGATCACCATATAGTTCATCATCAATCCGCCTGCAGCTCAGGCGAGGCGTCCTGATCGGCCACCACGGAATGTATTAACCAAGGCGAAAAAGAAGAGGACCAAGAGATCACCCTGCTGCACCCCTTTGACAAGACAACAAAGTTGCTCGCCATAATAAAGCGCAGCGTGTGAGAATAACAAAACTCAACCAAGCGAGAACCACCGAGCTGGTGAAGGATTATTAATTTATTATTATTATTATTATAATCATAAAAGCATTAAACTTATTTTGGAAGGGAGCCTATTTATTCCGATCATATTTTACCCAGCTATCTAATACTCCCCGTTCATGTTTTCAAAAACATATTATTATCATTTCCATCTACAAATTAAAAAAGTCAATAATCTCTTTTTAAGTAAGAATCTTATAAATTAAAATATTCTTATTAATTAAGAGTTCATTTTTAATTTCTTAATTCCTCCCCTATTCCTAACAAGACAAAAAACAAAAGGGAATGGAGGGAGTTACTATTTATTATTCTCATCATCATATTTATTATATACCATTAATTAATGTTAATAATTAATAATTACACTAAATTTCAGCTCACCTCAATTATTTAAGCCAACTTCAATTCAGTTCAGCCAACWTAAGTTCAGTTCAGTCAACTTCAGTCGATTTCAATCAACTTCAATTCAGTTCAGCCCACTYCARCCYAGAAGAACAGGGCCTTATCCCACCCAACAAATCCTTATCCTTRTCMCACTATCTTATCCTCCTTATCCCCTATCCCTCCAGTCAAACACCCCRAYRATTCTTAATTACTTAGTAGTATGTCTAACAAAGAAWATACAATGCATATATATCCTGTTTAAATTATGATGTAGATACATAATGCTTATTATAAATTMGAAGCTAYAWTATAKAGTTTTAACATAGTATCTATATATAAGGTCCACGTCTAGGTGATTGTAACCTTGTTTTTTTAAGCGAATTGTAAATTTGATGATGCAGATCGAACTCGTAGAATTTATTGATGAAGATGTCACGTTCTTAAATTATTACGAGTATCGAGCGAGTATACTTACTGAAAAACTGTTAAGAAATACATTTCGTTGACATTAAAGCTTGTTTACCTCAATTTGGGGTTAATATGAGGCTAATTTGCATAACGTGACATTAATAATGGGGTAAAATTTAATTTCTTAAAAATTGGGGGTAATTCGCAAACACCTGATATTTTGTGAGGATAATTCGTAAAATTTCCTTTTTTCCTTCACTTCATTTCCTAACCTAATTTCCTTCTCTCATAAACAATTTATTTCAATTTAATTTAATTGAGCTTAGTTTAGTTTAGTTCCGTTTCATTTGCTTTGATGTTGTTTTTTGCAAAAAAATAAATAAAATAAAAATAATATTATCATGTATTACATTATTGTACATGTAATTGTAGATAAAATTAAAATTAGGTATCACCTTGAGTGTAGGATAAAATTGTGTAGGTTGGATCAATGAATCCACAAACGCAGCATAATTCCTATCAAACCTAGACCAATAATAGAGGATTGAGGTATCACCTTGAGTGTTTATATTGAAAATTTCAATTCAATTTTAACTCGCCTAAAACATGTTCATAGGTTGGACATAATCCAAGTTGTGTACTTGTATTGTGTTTTTCATTTCAGTCCCAAAAGTCTTTTAATAATATAAGGATCTGTTTTTCATATTTAACACGGGGTCCCTATAAAATTTAGGTATGATCCTAATCAAAACTAGTTTTTGTAAAAAGGAGTCAAAAAATGATACAGTTGTTAATTACTTTGCAGTATGTCTAATAAAGAATAGGAAAATTCTATATGCTAGTTTTGAGTTTTGTCAAAATCTATAAGGTGACAACTTAAATTTTCTTATTCCACACTATGGCCTCGAGATTTTTGAGAATTCTACACCGTGGCCTCGAGATTTTAATTTTACATATAGTAACAACCCAAACCCTTAAACTGCTTAACCTATTTACCACCTCACCTAACTAACCACCCTTATCCCACCTATAACCACCGCAACCCCACCAGCTCCCCCCACTCACTCTACAAACCACGCCCAATTACCGCAGGCACCCAAGCCACCCACCACCGCCGCCACCCATTACTTCACCAAGCCCAACTTTTTTCAATTTTGGCAGCCGATCCACAACAACCCCCCACTAGCCGACCCACAGCAACCCACCACCCAAACACAAGCCACCATTGCTTAGCCATCGCTCAACCCACATCAGCCCCTTACCACCGCAATTTGCTAATTTCTTCAATTATAATGGTCGTATTCCCCAATTTATTCTCCTAATGCTAATTCCTTTCCCAAAATCGAATTCCCTCCAATTTATTTCCCAATTTTCGAGATCCTCCACCTAAATCTATACCCCCAATTTGATTTCGAAGGGCTCGGGTTAGGGGTTTTCGAAGGTTGCTAGGTGGTGTGCGATTTGGTTGCGGCAACAGTGAGCCTGCCAGCGATGGAGGGGTTTTGGTGGTAGGGGCTGTTGAGGCGGGAGAAAAGCGATGGTGGTTTGATTGGGTGGAAAGGTTGACGTGGGTGTGAGTGTGGTGGGGGTGACGTGGCTAGGGTGGTGGGTTAATGGTTGGCAGGAGAGAGAATGGTGGTGGTTGTGCAGTTTGGGGAAGTGGGTTAGGTGGTTGGGCAGTTTGGGGAAGTGGGTTAGGTGGTTAGAAATTGTATTAAGTTAGGCTTGTCACCATATGTAAATCAAAACCTCGAAGCCACGGTCTAGAATAGAAAATTTTAAGTTGCCATCGTGTAGATTTTGACAAAACTCGAAGCCATCATATAGAATCTCCCTAAATAATATCATATGCATTTTCTGTTTAACTTATGATATACCATAGATACATAATGCTTATCATAAATTATAAGTTATAATCTAGAGTTTTAGCATAGTATTTATATATAAGGTCCACGTCTAGGTGATTGTAACCTTGTTTTTTTTAAGCGAATTGTAAATTTGATGATGCAGTTCGAACTAGTAGACTTTATTGATGAAGATGACACGGTCTTAAATTATAGTTACATTAAGGATGTGTTTACTTCAATTTTATTTTCAGTTCCTAACCTAATTTTTTAATCTCATAAATAATTTATTTCAGTTCATTTCACTTCAACTTCGTTCAGTTCAATTTCGTTCAATTCAATTGTATTTAGTTCAGCTAAAGTAAACGGATTCTAAGCTTATCTCATCACATCTCAAGCATAGTATATATACATACATTAGGTTCACAAAACATTACAAAACACAAGTCAAAATTAAACAATCCGAGAGGAAGAAATTAAAGATGAAAGATTGCGAAACCCTTAAACTCTCTGTTCTCTCTCTTCTCTTCGAGTCCCCTCGGTGAGAATGGCCCAAACTCACAGTAGGCATGGGAATGGAGGGCAGCGTGGACCCACGAAGGCAACCTCTCAGTCATGATCTCACACCAAACATCGTACTCCGACGAAGAAGTCAAGCTCCGGGAAGAAGAAAGTCTGTCCTTTTTCGGTGGGCAAGGGTGGTGCATCGGTGCTCGAGATGGCAGGGAATTGGCATTCTGATATGGAAATCTCGTCGTCGTCTGAGGATGATGCCCAAAGCATGTCGAGTGCTCGTTCTTTGYTGGGTACTACTTCTGGCCATTGCTCTGTTCTTGCGGACTCTAGTCACACTGGTGCCAGAGGTAATCAGCCCCCATTTACTTCTTCTTCTCGATCTAAGAATGTCGATTTGAATGCTTGTGTTCTCAAACCCAATCTGGGTTCCTCAAATTTGCCTGAGACTGATTCAATTCCAACCCCCAATGTTATTGTTTCATTAACTGAGGTTCCGGTTGTGCCTCCTGTGGTCAATCCGACCAGTCATGTGGTGGCTAGCTCACATAAACCTGTTATTGCCATCTCTGATGTCCAGGAGGAATTGAATTTTTGGCAAACTGCTGTGGTTTGCGTTGTTGTTGGTGCTCGACCCCCTATTCAAGTAATAGAAGGGTTTATTCGTCGAGTGTGGGGGAAGTTGGGTGTGGATATTGTGGCTCCATTGAAAGACGCACAACAAGAAAATTCGCTTCGGCCGACCACGATTACCGACCGATTATCGGTCGGTAACAGGGGTTACCGACCGATAATCGGTCGGTAACAGGTGTCGGAATTGCAGTCGTCGGTAATCGCAAGATTACTGACCGATTTTCGGTCGGTAACAATTTACCGACCGAATACCGACTGATTATCGACGGACATCATCCGACGAATTTTTGGAGGGAAACATAGGATTA
Organism: Bassia scoparia; assembly: GCA_008642245.1. Classification (NCBI taxonomy): domain Eukaryota; kingdom Viridiplantae; phylum Streptophyta; class Magnoliopsida; order Caryophyllales; family Amaranthaceae; genus Bassia; species Bassia scoparia. The sequence continues at coordinate 10,608 of SNQN01003402.1, read as the reverse complement.
CCGACCGATATTTTGGTCGGTAAACCTTAGTTTCCCTCCAAAAATTGGAGGGAATATAGGCAGATTACCGACCGAATGGTCGGTCGGTATACCGACCGATTTCAAAGTCGGTCGGTATACCGACGGACCATTCGGTCGGTAATCTGCCCATTTTATTTTTTTTAAAATTATAAACTCTCAGTTACCAACCGAAAAATCGGTCGGTATACCGACCGATTATTAAATCGGTCGGTAATTGGTTTTTAAATCGGTCGGAGTCGCTGGAGTGGGGTCGCCGTGAGAGTCGCGCAGTGGTTCGAAGAGAGATAGTGAGGAGTGAGAGAGTGTGGTTCGAAGGGTCGAGTTGTTGATTTGTGAGTCGAATGAAATAAAAAATATTTTTTTCAATTTATAAAAAACATTTACCGATCGAACATTCGGTCGGTAAATTATTTGATTTCTTTTTTTTCATCGAAACACAGAGGGGGGGTTAAATTCCCAAAGCATCACCGACCGAATATTCGGTCGGTGATGTTCTGGGAATTGTTTTTTTTTTTTTATTAAATATGTGTATGGGGTTTGTATAATTCAAAGGGATCACCGACCGATTATACGGTCGGTACACCGACCGATTATACGGTCGGTACACCGACCGATGTTGAAATCGGTCGGTAATGCCGACCGAATTTTCGGTCGGTAAAATACACCGACCAACTGCGGTCGGTGTCGGTCGGTAATACCGACCGATTTTCTTTCGGTCGATAATTTCGGTCGGCCTTACACAAAATTCTTGTAGTGATGTAGTGGTTGTTCGTTTCCTTGACAAGGGTGGTTCTGATTCTGCTTTGAAGACTCGATTGACTTTTGACAGGAAACCAGTGATTGTTAAACCTTGGGACCCTGACATGGACATGACTGACTTTGACTCTTCTACGGTCCCTATATGGATTCGTTTGCCTAATTTACACCTGAAATATTGGGGTAGGGGCTGCCTGGAGAAACTTGTTGAGGGTTTTGGAAAGTTGGTGCAACTTGATGCTTTTACTGAGAAGAAATCTCGACTTCAGTATGCTCGTCTTTTGGTTGAGGTCAGCTTGAATCAGGAATTTCCGGATGAGTTTTCTTTTATTAATGAAAAGGGTGTGGAATTGCAGCAACAAATTGAATATGAATGGAAACCCACTCTATGTACTTTTTGCCATAAATTGGGCCATGTTGAGGATGTTTGCAGGAAAAAGAAGAATGCCAAGCAAGTATGGAAGCCTAAGGAACAAGAGCAACTCCCACCTAAGGTCACTGTTCAAGAGAGAGCTGT
>SNQN01003401.1:18705-61671 GCA_008642245.1 Bassia scoparia | reverse complement strand
AAAACTAAAAGAGAGAGATGATTGATGCAGTGTATCTGAATGGATCAAGTCTTCTAGATTATCAGTTCAAACAACAAGCCAAAGCGATATCAATCCTTAGTCACCTAAAATAAGGCCATTGGATACTCAAAGTGCGCAATTGTATTCATCTAATGCACAAAGGCAGCAGGGTGCGCTTCCTCGCACCCACAGAGCCAAAGGATCAGTGGTTTTGCGAATCACGCGTTCCGCAGCGACACTAGTACCTCTGGCGCCCCACATTGAGGAAGAAGTTAAAAGAAGTTCAGGAAGGAGAAGGAGGTATGGAAAGATCCCATATGTGCTTGTGCTCCCATTCGGCACCTTTCCATAGAGTTGCATGAAGAGAAGCAAAACAACAGCAATACGTCCTAGAGTGGAGAACGAACCTCAGCGTAAGCTATTCCTTTCAAACTGAGTTATTTAGTCAAATCCTTCAATAGCTAAAATTCCGAAAGACTATAAATTGAGAAGCAGGGAATAAATCGGTGGAGACTTCTGGTTTTTCTGAACATGTATGTGTATTTTACAAATAATTCCACCAAGTTGAGGGATCCTGGGAGTTTTGTTGCCAGGTGAATCATTGGAAATCTGAGGACTCGACAAAGCAAGTATGTTTAGGTGCAAATGTGTGTTTAACCTTGTTTCGGTTAAGAAGTTGAATATGGAGATCTTAGTGCACTAGATAGACTCTCAAAACGGCAAGTCTCTAAGAGCCCTATTGGTGTATTTAAGAGGAGTCCTGTGCGAGGTGGGTCGATTATATATCCACGCGTCGACTTTGTGATCTGTTATGGAGAAGTTCATCCTATATCATAGGCGAGTTCCTCATACGGCGGGGGCTATCAAAATGAGAAGGGGAAATACTTAAATATGGAGACAATCACTTTAGATCAAACTAGTCGCACAGAGATTCCCATGCTAGAGGAGTTAGTGTGAGGTGTTGTGTTGTGGAACTGTTTAGTGCAGGATAAAGATCCTCGATATCTCAGTGATCTTCACGGGGCAATTTGGTGTTCTGATCGTGCAATGAGGTGAAAATTAAAAGAAGACTACCCTCTGAGTCCCGGTAACTGGAGAACAAGGAGATGCTGTGACAAGTCATGCGCTTAAACGCTTACCTACGAGCGTTAATAGTCGCTTGTTGTGACTGGTTATGCGAGGAAACGAAGTTGAAAGCATAAAGGTTTAAGGTCTCGCAAGCGCACATTCATTCAGTGCGCAATAGAATGATAAGTGGCTAATCATGGAAGATTCTATATCTTCAGGAGCACTCCAGTTAGTTGAGTAACGAGGTAAAGCGTCAAGCTCGCGACTTAAACAAGCGCTTGCGGAGGCAACCGTAGTATTAGCGTTGTTTAGATAAGTTGATAGCTTAGTGAGCTGAGTGTAAGAAGTTTGGTAGTGGTGAGGGTAGAATTGATGGATTTCAACTAAGTATGAGAAAAGAGTTTCATGAGCTCAACCGATCGCGATGCAATACGAGCATGAAATTGACTTGAGTTCCAACCGACTTGGTCAAGATCGTGGGGTCATATGTGGGTAGTTTGACAGGTCGATCGGTTTAAATCGATATGACTCAAGTATTATGGAGCTGAACAAACCGATAAGTTCAGGTCAAACCGATCGGTTTGAACTGCATCGTTTGATTGTCGATCGTAAATGACTGAGTTGAAGAAAACTGACATCACGCATTCAAGTCGACGGTTTGGGTAAAACGAAATCGGTTCGGAAGGATTTTCGCGAAATATTTTCAAACATCTCCGAACGGTGGAAAGAGTAAGTGTTTCTGATCTGGAAACGATCGTCAGAGGGAAGACCCCACTACATAAGTAAGTGGGGCACCACCTATTTTTGGCCAGCGGTCCCTAAAGTGGTTTTCTAGGCACTTTTTGTTTTACAGAGAAATTGCCGAAAACGGCTTCGATCTTTCTCATTCCTTCGTTCTATTCGCACTATGGATGGTTTGTGCGTCGTGTGAGTCTTCCTTCGTGTTGAGCACTGCAGCGACATTGCAAGGTTGCTTGGGAGGATTTGTCAGCGCACTCTCGCGTTGAGGTAAGTTTTTATTGGCTTGCTAGTTAGATTTGTTTGGCTTCTTAGAGAGTGGTGCAAAGGTGTACATATCATTAGGATGGGAGTTTACTTGCAACAAAAAAATGTATTGCTTTCTAGTGAGATTTCTGAAAAAAAATTAGTGATCTTGCCTTGATATGAATTGAGGCTTTAGCAAAGCATATTTCCCTGTTACCCATTGAGAAAAAAAATTTGATTCTTGTGACTCTTGAACTCGACGTCCTTGTGAACTGTGATTTCTTTCTGATCCTTAACTGGATAGAGAACATGATTAGCCTGATGTATCTTTTGGATACGAGAAGAACTTACCTTGAGAGAGTTGAGCTTAAATGCGTGATTATCAATATCTTTCTTGAGTGTTAATCCTGGTGTGTCACTTTCTCGTATCTTGGCTTAGTACTGCTGTCTGTTTGACTATTTGGTCGTGTGTAGAGTATGATGGCTTTCATTGTTAGGTACGTTGTGCTCAGTGTATAGAAACGTCCGTATTAGCCCTTGATCCGCGATTTTTGAGTCTGTTTCCCTTCATTCATGATTACCTACATTACAACCCATTTTAGCCTGTTCGATTGAAACCAAGTTTGCTGGGGGAGCATATTGAGGTGTTGGAAGTCGTGCTTATTGGAGCTGTGATTGGTTGAGTATTGGGCTGCTGATTTGGTGTTCGCAATTAGTTGCGTAGCTTGAGTATATTCATCGTCTATGTAAAGTGCAAGGCAAAAGTTATATATTGTAGTTTAAAAATAAAAAATAAAAAAATCCAAAAATAACCTTCTTATTCATAGTTTATTAGTCCCAATATGCTTTAGCACTTGTATTTCCTTGTAACAAAGAGATGGTCGACTTAGTAGTGTGGTTTTCGATAATAGTCGGTTGTTGCTTAGTTGGAGTTTGCTTGGAGGTGTCTTAGCGCTTATCACTTGGCTATTTGTTGACGGTTGAATGCTCCTAACCTAGACTTTTAGCTCACATTTCCAAAATTATCTTACCCCTAACTTAGCCCCATTTACAAGCTACTAAGTCTCCTCTTGATAACACTTTCTACATTGTGTCTTGTCTTGATGTACCTTGCCAAGGTCATTGAGTTGTGATGCATTTCGAGTCGACTTGCAGGTTGAGTGTGATTGATACCTTTCAAACACATGAGTGTTGGTGAGAGGAGGGTCCTTAGATTTAGGTACAAAAAACATGATTCATGTGCACATTTTGCATATGGGTGTGTGAGCGAATGGGTTCATTTTAACCACCACACAAAGAGGGAGCGTCACTTAGTGAGAAGTTCTTCCTTGATTCCCTTCTCTTGTTCTTGAAGCTAATGTGTTGTTGATGAATCATGTTTGGATCATAAGCAAATTGAGTGTACTTGGGATCCGTGGTCGGTCGGATTTGGCATAGTAATATGCGATGTTGTTGTTGATGGGGTGAGACGTGTTTCTTAGAGAATCTAGTTGAGCTGGAGCTTGCTTGAGGACAAGCAAGAGTTTGGCTTGGGTGAGTTTGATGTATTGATTTATGGGATTTTTCCCCATATACCCCTGAGCTTTAGCCTATTAGCTCATATACCCCTCAGTTTTTCAAAACGCTTCATATACCCCCGAGCTTCTCTCCGTTAGCTCATATGCCCTTAATGAGGACGGAAAAGCCAACTCCGTTAAGTTTTATGATTATTTGACTTATTTGCCCTTCCTTCCTTCTATCGTCTTCCTTCTCTGTCTCCTTTAGTAATGCCACTTCTTCAACTCATTCTGCCTCTCTTCATTGCTCTTTCTTGGCTCCTTCTTCTTCTTCTCTCTCCTCCTCTTTCTCAGGTAGTTTCCTTCTGTTTTTTTTATTGTTATTTTACCCCCAATTCAATGAACCCAAAATCTGTGTAATTTAGGAATTTGTGTTAGTTTAGCTTAATTTCAATTATTGCAGAGATGGGTGTTGTAAATTTGCGTCCTTTGTTGCTGTTTATGATGCTTCAATTATTGGGTTTCATCAAAATTCTTGTTGTAGTGAGAATGCATTTGTTTAAGGTATATTCGAAATTCTGGACATATTGTCTGAATTGCAAAAAATCGTGAATTCGTGATTAGTTAATTTTTTTTCATAGTGCCAACTGCTAAGAATTACAATAGCTTCTGGATTTTGAGTTGAATTGATGCAAATTCGTAATATTATGCACTCAATTCRGAATTCCCAAACAATTTCCTCTTACTTCTTCAACAATAACGATTGACGCCATATCAACATCAATTTCCCAGAAAATCAAAAAATCAGAAACGACGAGGATAATTAGGTGGCCGAAAACGCAGCAAGAGACAACAAGAAGACAAGAATCGTGCCACGCCACATCCAACTCGCCATCCGAAACGACGAGGAGCTCAGCAGGCTTCTCGGTGATGTCACCATAGCAGCCGGAGGTGAAATATGGGCGAAAGCAATGCTAGCCGAAGAAATACAGGATGCCAAGAAAGTACATTCTGCTAGAGGTGATCTGGTTTTGGAAACCGATTATTACCTTGCTTCCGAGTGCTTAAAGCCATGGACCACAGATCTTGATTACGACGAAAGCCTGATGGTTTGGCACRTTGCTACTGATATCTGCTACTGGAATACGCAAGAAAGTGACAATCACAAATTCTCTGATTCAACAAAAAAATGGCGTWATTTCAGTAAAGAAATATCAGATTACATGTTGTATCTTGTAATTTTTCAGCAATCACTACTATCCTCAGTGGTGGGCATGTCGGAGACTCGGTTTAATGATACCTGCGCAGAGGCTCGGAAATTCAAGAAAGGGAATATACACACCGATTGGTTCATAGAGGTCGTCTCAAACAAGTGCAGCTGTTGTAAAAACAAGAATAAAAGGACAGACCTGTGGAAGGGGACAGACCTGTCGTGAGGTGAGAGAGTGAAATTTAGCAATGAAATCAGTTGAATAAGTTTTGATGATTAATTTGCATGTGAGTTCAATTTTAGTGACTTTAATTTGAATTCTGGGTTATGAATGTTCATGTGGTTGTAAAGAATAAGAGATGAAGTTGAATGGAGGTTAAAGAATAAATCAGAGGTAGAAGGAAGGGCAAATAAGTCAAATAATCATAAAACTTAACGGAGTTGGCTTTTCCGTCCTCATTAAGGGCATATGAGCTAACGGAGAGAAGCTCAGGGGTATATGAAGCGTTTTGAAAAACTGAGGGGTATATGAGCTAATAGGCTAAAACTCAGGGGTACATGGGGAAAAATCCCTTGATTTATTGCATGGTTTTCCCCCTCATTCTCTTGTCATTTTAGATGATTTTGGCCTCCWAAAGGCCTTGTTGCTACTAATATTGTGCGTTTAGTGTTTTGATTAGTTTCAYGATCTTTTCAATGCTTTTGGATCGATTTTGGGCTGATTAGAAGTCACTACGGAGCTTTGAGAGGAGTAGCGAGGAGCTAGGAGTGGAGCTATGGACATATGCTCARTCTTTTGGTCATAAGTCAAGTTTCGTATGTTGGATTAGTGTGATTCAAGTTGCATTAGAAACTAGACTTCGAGAGCTTCGATTTGATAGGTCATATGCCTAATTTGGACTATCAGAGCTCGAGATATGGCTTTCGGAAGATAGCCCAGCTAGTTTGCCGCGTATAGACCTCGAATCGATCGGTTGCCTTAAACCGATCGGTTCAGGGTCGTTTTTGCCGATTTAATTATTCTCTTTTAGGTATTTATTGAGGGATAGGTAGTCTTTTGAGAGGCTCATTAATTTAGAAAATAGCAAGAGTATTTAAGGGAGAAATCCTAATTTGTAATTATCTTTATCTATCTTAGTTTTATCAGAAATAATGAGAGAACTCAATACGTACTGTGGAACCCTAGTGTTTGGCTTTGGAATAATTCATTCAATCATTCATCAATTGCAATCATTCTTTTGGTAATTAATTCTTTCTTTAATTCGTTTCCTTATTGCTTTCAATTGTTTAACTTTTGATTATTGTCTTAATTTTTAGGTTTATTATTGCTTTTAATTGTTCTACACTTTGTTTATGTCTTTCCCAATTGCAATCAGTATGTTAATTTAATTATGAGTGAGTAGTCTAATTTCTAGAGCGATTGGGGATCTATAGCAATATGATTGATTATAATTGGTTTGATTCAATTCATGGCTTGGCTTTTAGTCAAATACCTATAGATTGTTATTCATGTTAATCAATTTCGTAGGCCCGACTTAATTGTGTAATTAGATTAGTCACGAGTTCTACATCTAGCGATTGAGACTTAGAACAAGATCAACATCAATAGGTAGAACGAGACTTTCCTAGGTCGAGAGATACGGTAGGATAGTCTATGGTTCAATTGATTCGAGAACTTTGATCCTATTTGATTATGCCATGTTATGAATGTTGATACCAATTGCTGTCAATTACTGCTATAGTACCATAGCTCTAGATTCTTTAATTATAAGTTTAATTTCTTCAGTTAATCATTGTCATTAGTCCTAGTTAATCATAATCACAAACCAACTTTTCTCTTGTTAGTTTAGATGCTTTTATTCAATTAGTCAGTAGTAGTTGTTTCCTTGTGGATACGATCCTGTTACCACTAGCTGCAGGTTAGTCTTAATAGGTATTTTTGATAGGTACGCGACAAGCCTGTCAGTTATTGACCATATTGATATTCAAATTTGAATTTAAAAATTCAACATTAACATTAAAAAAAAATCAGGAAACAAATTCATTAAAAAAAATCTAATTTCACAGATTACCTAAAAAATAACGGCAAAAAATGAGCCTAATATACTTGGGTAAATTAAATTAGTGGTAAACAAGTGAATAAAATGAAAAGAATTTAAATCACAAAATAAACAACACAGAATAATCAAACAAACAAAATAGGGAGAGTAACTTACGTGCAAGCTAGGGGATCAACATGACGTTGATGTTAAAAACCGAATATCTGCGGATCTTCTTCATCTTCTACCTTGATGGGCTACGGATCRCGAACACTATGTATGTGAGACCTACCAATTAGTATGCGCTCCCAACTCCATACTTGTAACAAGATCAATGGTCCTCCCAACTCACTTCTACCCTTTTCACAAGCCGACAAAGTTGCCGATAAAGGAAAGCTAAAGCAGCACTACCCCAACTGTAGTTTCCAGCTTCCTTTAGATCCCGTATCAGAGATAAGTACAACAAACTAACCCATGCTCTACTTGTGTTGGTAAACAAAACGGTTCCAATGAGCATCAGAATGTAAGCTTGACTAAATCGTTGAACTGTGACCTCATCTGCATCTGATGGAAGTTGGCTAAAGTGTTGCTTCAACCAAGAGATGATTAATGTGGACCCTTTCAAAGGTGACTTCTTTGTTTCTGGATCAATGAGTGGTGTCACTCCTAATAATTCTTTAACCAGATTCGTCCAATTTTGCGACCCATGACCCGTAACAGGTTTACCATGAATATTAACACCCAAAAACAAGCAAAGTAAGTCAAATTGAAAGTAATAGGTGTATGTTCTTCAAACACATTAAAGAAGGGTGGAGTATTGTGTGTATGATTGCATAAATTAGACATACCTTTAGACCGAAAATAACAGCTACATCTTGCAATGTGATTGTAGTCTCCCCTACAACCAAGTGAAATGTGTGRGTCTGTCTCCTTCATATCTCAACGAGAGCCGTAATCAAAGAGCGAACCAGAAATGCACCACCCCTAATTATCTGTTGAATAACGTAGACACTCGCTTCTTGAACATAATGTAAAACTCGCGCATCTACATCCTCCCTAAACTGAATAGGTGCTCTCTAAAAGAAAACTCCTTACTTGCTTCTCTTCTCCAAATGCTCTCGCTCCTATGTGAACCTTGCAACCTTAAGACTGACAGATCTCTAGGGCCGAGTCTTATCGACCCCATGTGACCTGAAAAAGGATTAACACAACCAAATTAAATTACTTTGATTAACTATAATAAATAATCAAGTAAGCAACAATAGGACAAGTAAAAATGTTTTTCATAAACAATGAAGTAAAAATGTACAAGTACCATGATGCTGAAGTACTTGCTTTTTTCGGGCAACTTCTGTTGTTATGACCTATTTGATTGCATAAACCACAACAGATCTTCGAGCGCTTTCCTTGATCCATTTCCTTCTTAAAACGTGTGGATTTCGGTCTACCAAAACCTCTTCTGGTAGTTGGGTCAGGGACAACTTTAACCCCACTTGCAGGTGGCCAATACGCTACATACATCAGGTAGTGGTTTGAAGCTTTTCAAATAACTTTGTCGATACTCTAATGAGGAGAAGAAAGGATCCACTAAATGAGTGTGTGAAACATTACGATGCCTACACACAACAAGAATGTGGGAACATGGCAACTTGTAAATATTTAGTTTTCCACAAGTGCAAAATTTGTCAAACAGATTTATGGTGTGTATTTTCCCTCCTTTTCCTTGTGCCCTAGAACCACGTCCTATTTTCACTTGAAATAAGCCCCTTTCATAGTAAAAAGGACTCACATCGTGGAAAGCATATTTTTTTTTTATGTTTGCCTCTGTTACTTTGTCTGCATAATCGCTGAACTCGTGCCCCTCCTCTGCCCTTTGCTTACTCCAGCCCCGCCCAGTAACGAAGTAGCGATTAACTCGATAAAAGGTCATTTCAACTAGTGCTTTAATAGGTAAGCGTCAAGATCCCTTCAGCACTCCATTAAAGACCTCTGACATGTTAGTAGTTTTCACGTCATATCGATGTCCCCCATTATGGTGAATTGACCATTGGTGCAAAGGGATGTCTTCCAAATAAGTTCGGGCGGGCAATTTTAATTMACCAATTCGATCAAACCAAATATCAAACTTATTTTTCTAACGAGCATCTGCAGCTAGACCAAAAAGATTCTTCATGTGCACTCCAAAGTGCCTACTAACATTCGAAGCAAGATGTTTGATGCAAAATCGATGGTGGGCATTTCCTAGTGTCAACCATTATTAGGATTTGTCATCGCACTAAAAATACATGCATGTCAATAAAAAATGATACAAATATCTTTTCTATTTTGCACAACACCCTTCAAGCATGCCATGAACCATCCCCAAGATTCAATATTTTCTTATTTAATAATTGCGGGAGTAAGTGGAAACAATTGAAAATTAGCATTTGTAGCCATTGCAAGTAGCATAGTTCCCTTGTAATTTCCATACAAGTGAGTACCATCAATTGTAAGAAAAGGACGACAATGTCGAAACCCATCAATTGAAGGATTAAAATCCCAAAATACTCATTTAAAGAAATGAATGGAAGGATTGGTGGTAGGTGTAAGTATTTTCTAGGATTAGACTCTTGCAAAGCATGCATGTAACGAGGAAGTTCTACCAAAGAATTTTCCCAGTCACCGAAAACGTTAGTGATTGCCATTTTCTTAGCAAGCCAAGCTCTCGGATATGTGATTGTGAAGTGGAATCGATCTTTTATGGTATGTACAATATGAGCTATTTTCAAAGAGAGGTCGACTCGTACTAGATCTTGTATCACATTGCAAACAAAATTAGAAGTAAGCATGGGATGATCAAGTGAGTTCACTTCACCTACACAATTACTCACATGAGGACCATTATACCTAAAAATTCGGAAAATAAGAAGAACGTGATCTTTAACGGCACATAATCTCCAAGGACAGTTGTGAGGTGTTTACCTCTTACACTCAACCACATACTTTGATGACTTCGCCTCAAAAACCCGAAACACGTTATTTTTAGATATGGAATAAGACTTGAAAACATCTTTCAATTGGTCCAATGAATCAAACTCTTGCCCTTTGATAAACTCACCTTGAAAAACGCTATTTCCAAACCATGTCCTCTAACAATCTTCAAGTGCCGGATCTGGTTTTTCTACTACATTAAAGGTTTGGGATGGAGCAATCGACTTAATGGCATTGTCATACTCCTCTTTTGCACCTTCAGCCTCACCCTCATCACTATCAACCCCAATGTCATCATATCCAAAATGATCTACATTATTATGCTCCAACTCCTCCAACTCCAAGTTTTCCAATCCATAGTCATTATCAACAAGCATTCTTGTACAAGAACCTAGTCCAAGACTAGTATTGATCAGAGGAACTTCAGAGAGCATGGTTGATTCTACATGAGGCATCGAACCCGTAATGGTTTGGGTTCCTTGGTACCAATTCAACAAACAACTCCACTATATTAGAAGAAATTTGAGAAATTGTTATCCACATAGCCTTTGGTGCGTTGTCATCATTCAGTGGCATGGGTGCAAAGGAATTAACATCCAACAGATACCTAATTAGAATTTTTAAGTCCATAAGAGTACAATCACAACCAATGACAGCATAAATCTCCTCTAACACTTGKAAATAACTCATTCTAGAGTTGATAAAGATAAACTTTCTCTCGCCAACACTATACTCGACATCTTCATTGCTATGAATAAGCTTCCCACCCCCAACATCACAAAATAGGAAAATTTGGATTGCCCATGTTCTAAATAACAAAATTCGACAACAAAAATTGAATTTTAGAAACTCATTCTAAAACAGAATCTAATTTTAATCAACTACAAACAAATTTAATGTTCCTGAAATCAACATGCAATTAGTTTATGATAGTACAAAAAAACACAATCAATTTTATTGGGAATTTTTTTACCATGCTACACCTAACAAATAATGTCAAGAAGTAAGTTCCATGTCAAAGGATGACATTGTTCAAATAATTCAACACAAATAAATTTCATTGAATTTCAACACAAATCCAATACAAATAAAATCAACATAAACAGAAATTTCAGTTCAAATTAAACACAAATAAGTTGAATTTCAACACAAATTAATTCAACAACATTGAATCATAATAAATACATGTAATCAAAAATTGATTTCACAAACAACATTCAACAAAGTTGGAAAAAATCAAAAATTAGGGTTCGATGGAATTTACCTCACACAATTTTRGACGGAGATGGGTCACCGCTACAATGCATCTCAGGTGCGGTTGCGAGCGAACGACAGTCTAGTTGAGGGTGACCAGAAGAGGGGAGGTGCAAAGGAAGATTGAAGGAGGTGCGAAGGAAGAATAAGGAAGATTGTCGGTTTCCACGTTTTTTTTCAATTTAAGTATCATACTACTCCCTCRGATTTTTAATGTTCTGTGCAATTTCCTCATTTGGACGATTTTTAATGTTTTGTGCATTGTGCTTTATTCCATTTTGGGACACTCTCTCTCCTGCTTTTTAACCACACATTCCATTACTTACCTCACGTTCCATACTTTTCCCCCTTTAACACACATTCTCTCCTACTTTTTGACCTCACTCACATTATAATACACTAGTTTTCATATGCACGCGATTAGTGCGACAACTTTTTCATTCATGGGCTTTTAATAACAAAGCAGTGCGACAATTTAATATACCGACAATCTAAGAGAGTATTTTACAAAAGAGAAAAATATATAATCATGCATATAGCAATATATTATTAACTTTTTTATTGTGATTGATACGTAGTGCAAAACTACAAAGTTGATTGATGGTTATTCGGAGTATGATGTTCAATGTACACAAAATTATAGTTCTAGTTTAGTTATTAAGTTAGTGATAGCGAATTCTGGTGTTTAGTTAATAACAATAATTTTTTTTGATTGGGAACAATATCAAATATATAGCTATTTTCCTAATTACGGAAAATCATAATAAATGGAAAATAATWTAAATTTGAAACATTTATTAATTGATTAAATCATATTTGTGTCAAGTTCTTTAAATTTGAAATTATTAATTATGSWTGTTTTTTTTTGGCTTGATTTAAAATTGCTTTATATAGATTGTAATTAGTAAGGGTAAGAGGGTAATTTTAGGTGACATCGCCACCACTTCTCCCCTTCCCTTATATAATAGAGATTATTCCTAGATTTTCCCCCAAATAGTAAATACATAGAACATTAGAAATCGGAGGGAGTACGTGAAGGTTTTATGATACTCAAGAGGGGGGGTGAATTGAGTATCATGTTCTCCTACTTATTTTTTCTTTCTTTTCGGATTAAGTATGAGGAACCAGTTAAGCTGGTTCCTGTAAGCAGCGGAATGTAAACAAAATTATAAAGGACACACAAAGTTTAACGAGGTTCACCCAACTATGGGCTACGTCCTCCTACCTTATGTTCTTTTATTAATCTACTCTGAAAAACAAAGAACACACACKCRSTGCTGTTTCCCTACTCCGGGAACCAACACACCCACACTCAACTATGAATGCGCACTCGACTTACACTTGTAAATCCYATTTTATTTGAACTCGCAAACACTCTCCTTGCTATCAACCCCTCTGTTGATTGCCTTAACAACAATGAGTTTTCGCTTTTTAAACTAACTTCAAAAAGCTAATAAGAGAATATAATATGCTCGACTAATGCTCTTGTGTATGACTCAAAGTAGGGTTTTTATGCTTTTGTGTTTTCTCTCAAAAATGCTTTCWTTCAATCTGTGGAGAGAGATGTGGAATTAAGGAGTATAGATGAGTATATATAAGCATGTCGACCTTAACCCTAGCTTCCTTAAATCTCTCTACTTGTCGAGTAAGGCAAGATGAGATTTAAGGAAAGTATCTATCTTGTTTGATTTGATCATGAAGATAAAATCAAACAAGATAAATAATCCTAGGTTTAAGGTAACAAAATATATTCTCATCTATATTTCCAGCTGCATAAAATATTTTCAGAATAACTCTTTTACAAAATATTTTAGAAAAATCTTTTTCAAATCGCAGCCATATTCCACTCAAGGACACAGSTGGTTCCCCAGCCTGGTTCCCTAAATGAGTATGTTATGAATTTTGTTCCAATCTTGTACCAGAATTCATACCATAACTCAAAACANTGAATTTCCTAGATTAAACATTTGAGAAGCATTTCTTCTTTTCTTCATGTAATCTTCAAGACCTTGAATCTTCCTTTGAATACTTCAATTATGAGCACAACCTCTTTCTTCGAATGACTTCGAAAGGTCTTCACACTTCAAGTCTTGGAATCAACCTAATTACTGCACATGTAACATGGTTAAGGTGCAATAAAAGGTATGTGACTGTTTTTCAGTATAACAGTCAAGGAAACAACTCCTACTGGTTCCGCACCAGTATATGAACTTATGTTTATTCAACTGTTCCCTATAGTAAGACAAGTTAATTTCAACATAAGCACATATAAGTATTAACTTGTCTGGGGAAACAGATATCCTGTATCAGCTGGTTCCCAAACCAACTATTTTCACAATTAGTGTCATGTTTCCTGTATCAGTTTGTCATCACTCAAAACCTAAGGAACTCAACAGTACGTACTACTATAATACTAAAATACTTTTATATCATTAAACGCCAAAATGCTATTTTAAATAGCGTTTTCCTTAACAACTTCGCTATTTTAAACATCGAGTTCCCAAGTATTTCCAATCGTTTTTTTTTTTTTTGCAGCAAGGACAACAAACAAGCAACCAAGAAAAACGAACTAAACATGATTAGAGGCTAAGAAATCACGATTACCTAGTGTAATATCGTGATCTTCATTTGCCTCTCTAGCACTAGCAGACACAATACAAATATCCTTACAAACATCCTTACCAACACTAATACAATCATCAAGTAAGACTTTCCTAAATGGTGGACACATATAGTCCATTCTCCTAAGTATGTGAAATTTTCTCTTATGGCCAATGAGTTTCTTCTTCCTCTGTAATAACTTCTAGATAGTAGCCCTATAACAACAATTTTTGTCACTCCATCGGCTGCTTTGTTTAATTGCAGAAAAACGAAAAGAACTTTGAAAAGTAATCTTTTGTGCTTCACACTGATATGGATGTTGATTAACACGCTTGATAGCCCTACAATCCATCCTTTTCTTTCTCCTCTTAGGTTTCTTTGAGTGTCGAGGCTTAGCTACTTTCTTGCTTCTCACATGTATRGAAAGGCAAGAACGTCTCATCCACCTGGCCTCAGAGCCATATCTTTTCCCCAAGACGTTGCTTTGTGCTTCAACTGCAAAGTTCTCATTCTTAACACGACCCCCCCACTCAACAATACAGTCCTCACACGTTGTACCTGCATTCTTCCCTTCTACATCCATGAAATATGTGCTTGGCACTCTCTTTTTATCCTCCCTATATATTATTCTTCTTAACAAAACCTTTTTGAATCCTTCACCGCACGAATTGTCATTAGAGAATTCATCTTAGAATTGAAAACTTTGATTAATACACCTTGTTTGATCAACTCATAGTCCTTCCTTGAAATAGCTAGGAAGGACCCTTGCCTTTGTTGATTGAAAAACTGATATTTGGGAGCCGCCTGCTGTTGTTCAAGAACAGATGACTTACTCCTAATTTTTATCCTAGTCTCAAGCTTGTCTAAAATTTGTTCCACCATATCCACTTGTACAACACTCCTTCCTTGATCCGTTGTCTTTTCTTTTCGTTCAAAGCCATTTTCATGATTTCCCACTGTAACACGTTTGTTTGAAGCCATAACATCTATGTCCCCATTCTCCTTCACTGTGTCGTTTCTCACCTTTCAKACCGGCAAAGAAAGTCCAAGTCCAAGTCCCAATGGTGTATCCTCTTTATTGTGCTTCTGTGATTGAGAGATTGATAAAGACTCTTTGGCTTGATGTAACTTTGTTGACACTTCAACATTCTCCGAATCAATCAGGTATGCAACCCACAAGTCTAAATATGTCACCTCCTTTCTTCCCAGCTCAATGGCAGCCCCAACCCTTCTAAATAATGCTTTCACATTCTCACACTCAAATTCCAAGATTAGTGTGCAAACCTTATCCACAAGTCCAAAATCGCCCTTCTTTCCAAAACAAGTAGCAGAATTGAGAAGTAAACAGAGAGCAAGATTATAATTCTCTCTCAAAAGTATATTGTCATGAAACTCATAATGTGTTAAGATGATACCAGCATAACCGTATTTCTCCAAAGCATCATCAATTTTCTTTTTCTTGAAAAGAACATTCCCTTCTTCTTTCAAGGCCCGAATTAGATCCAAAACATCTTTCGATTTCATTGTATTTTTTATATGCTCAAGAAAAATTTTATCATCCTCTAATAGCTCATCTCCCTCAATAAGGAATTGATGAAACTTCACCATCAAATTAGTATAAGCTTCCAAAGAAAACATTACGAAACCGCAAGCAACCCAAAACACCAAAGAACTAGAGAAATGGCCAACCCCCAACCAAAGAAACTAAGACAAACAAACTAGAGTTGGAACCAAGACTCTCAAACWGAACAAGGAATAAAAAACACTAAATAAAGCACAAATAGAAAGCTGAAAAAGAAAACTGGAATAAAACAAACAGAAGCTAAATGGACTAGGAAGGAAAGGACTAAAACCCACAACTAACACCCACAAGTCACAATAACCCACAAACGAACAAGAAAGGAATACATACAGTACAATCTGCTGGYCAACATCACAAATGAGAAGCCGTTGAAATAACTTACAACCACATCCAACAATCCCTTGATTAGACAACAAGATGATCCCCTAATTCCAATCCCAAAATCGCAAATCCAACAGCTCAAACTATGCGATTAAGGGAAAGATCATCACACTTCACAAACCCCAAGCTTGAAATGAAACAGATTAATTAGCTAACAACAAAAGTAAATAACGATCGAACAATGAAAATTAGGAGGAAATCGTTTGACAAGAGGGCTCGCCGACGACCTTTTGGTAGTGTTTAGATGGGCTACAATGTGAAAAGCTACAGTAACGAGGAGAGAGAGTTTTTAGCGCCCAAACAATGCCGCCGGAAAACGGCTCGCCGACGACCAATTAAAAAGGACGGCCGCCGGGCGGCCTGCAAAATCGAGAGGCTGGGTTTGATCTGAGTGGAAGTGTCATGGCTATTCTAGATTTTTCTAATAGGGGACACATTTCTCTCTTCTCGCCCATTTCCAATCGTTTTTTGTTTCTCTACTTCGCTATTTTAGATAGCGTTTTTGTTCGATAAAACGCTATTTTAAATAGCTTTCTATGAACAACAAATGAAAAAAAACCAAACTACCGATTCTACGTGGACAGCAGTTTGGTAAATTGTTTCAATTCCAAAGCATATCCGTAATTTTTGATCTAATTAACAATATTAAGGGAAAAAATTCTCGATTTGTTACATCTTGCAGTACTTTTCCTCTTATCTGTTACTTTCTCTCTCTAATTTCTCTCTCCAGTGTAATAAATAATGACTAAAGTCATMTTCTTTCTTTGTTATTGTTTATTTCTATAACTCCAACCACCCCTTAAAAAAACAACTCATGTTTAGGGATGCAATTGGGCGCGGGGTGYYGAGGGTTTTGCCTTTCCCATCCCCATCCCCGCCTCAATTTTTCATCCCCATCCCTCATGGGTACAAATTTCATCTCCATCCCCTGCCCACTAAGTCAACTTTAAAAATCATCCCCGTTCCACCATCCACTTAGGCATCCATCCCTACTAAATCCCCGCCCCAAAACCGCGTAAATTTTTTTGCACTAGTTAAAGTTTTAATTAGTTGCAAAAAATTTAACCTAAAAAAATAACATTTAAAAGATAGTTAAATATTAATATATTATAAAGGTAATATTAAATGTTTAAATATAAATTATTTAAATTTATATTGTACAATCGGGGATGGGATGAGGATGGAGATGAGACGGATATAGCCTACAAACCATTCCCATCCCCATCCTTATAATGGGTACAATTTTAATTGTACACTAGTATACCGGTCCGGGCGATGCCCCGATTTTTACTGTGTCATTTTTTTTACCGTGTAGTTTTTTTCGTTAGTATATGTCTATATGTGTGAGCATGAAGAGAATATGATTGTAGAGCATGTGAGACTTAATAATATTTTTCTGAAATATATCAAATATATAAGATTACTTATTGTGAAGGGTAGAAAATAAGATTGGAAATAAATGGCGTAGTAGTATGAAACTGATCGAAAACTATCTATATTCTATAATAATCTATCTAAATCGTATAAGAAATAATAATAATATTGCACAATGTATCACAAGTAAAATTTGGTTAAAATGATGGTTGTAAATACAATTAAGCAAGTAGATGTGGGATCGAACCTTGTTTGGAAATATTTTTTAAAGGGAAATTTCCTCAGGTAACCCTGAGATTTGGCCTAATAGCTCTTATACACCTGAGGTTTCAGGATAGGATCAGGTAACCCTGAGGTCAGGGTATAATAGCTCACGTAACCCTGCCGTTACCTTTTCCGTTAAAAAAGACTAATGTCGTTAGTTTTACATCCACTTATCATTTATACTAAGTAATTAAGCTATTTAACACCTAATTTCATAATCAAATACTTAAACTAAATAATTAAGTCCACCATCAACCATACTCCATCCTCCCATTGACCATCAACCATGCTCCAACCTCCATTGACCACCAAACCACGAAYCACCTTCCCACCTCAACCTAGCCACAACAACGAAACCACCACCTCGAGTCCTCGACCCAACCCTGATTCAACCCAGAAAACGCAAGAACCAACAACAACAATCATCCTTGCACCTTTCTCGTTGATTCAACAACAATCATCCTTGAACCAACAACAATCACCCTGATTCAACCCAGAAAACGCAGTAACCACCGACAGCCACAATGACGCACCCCAGCCACCATCCTTGCACCTTTTTCGCTCCTCTAACCACCGACAGCCACAACGACGACTAACAACAACAACAACAACAACAACCACCAACAACTAGCAGCAGCCATACCAACGGCGACCAACCACAAGTAGCCACAAATTCGAACCAAATTAAACCCAGAAAAAACTCCAATTCGCGATTGTTACTGGGCTGGTGTTGTGTTGCGTTGATTGCGTCTTGTGGTTCGAACCTCATTCGCGATTGTTACTAGGTATATGGATCGACCAAAACTCCCAATTCGAATGGTGTTTTCGAGTGGTTCGAATGTGGTTTTCATTCGAACAAAACCCCCAATTGAAGAAGTTTCTGGGTTGCTGGTGATGGTGGTCGAGGAAGTTTCATTCTAGGATGTTGTGTTGTGTCGAGGGGGTGGTGTGTGATGTTGTTGTGGTCGTCGTCGTCGTTGTTGTTGTAGGCTGTTGGTGATTTGGTTGAGTTGAATTGATGAATTGATGTTGATGAAATGGTTGAAGGTGAATTGATAGGTTAATAATTAAGTTTAGTTTATTAATAATGAAAATTAGGAGGTTAATTAATTAATTTTAATTATTTAAGGGTTTAATTAGTTAGTTTTAGGTGTTAATTAGGTTAATTAGTTAGTTTTAATGTTAATTGGATGGAATAGTAACGGTGTAAGTGTTTTTTAACGGAAAAAGTAACGGCAGGGTTACGTGAGCTATTAAACCGTGACCTCATGGTTACCTGATCCTATCCTGAAACCTCAGGTGTATAAGAGRTATTAGGCCAAATCTCAGAGTTACRTGAGGAAATTTCCCTTTTTTAAAATACAATTACAAACTTYTTTCCTATSTTAACAGGCGTGCATATATTGTGACAAAGAGTCACGTGGCACTCATAGATTGTAAGACACCCTTAATACTTGGTATATTTGTATAGATAGATAGATTCCCGTCCTGTCGCCCACCAAAACAAGATCCATGATAGGGCGGAGACCCTTAATACTTGGTATATTTGTATAGATAGATAGATTCCCGTCCTGTCATCCATACTCTTGTTGTTTTTAAAAATTTTGTCTGAGTTTTGTCATGACTATAAGCTCAAACTTTGCTTACCCTGTATCTTTGTTAATTCATACAAAATCAACCACCTTAATTGCACTCCCCTCAACTTTGCTCCACTTCGCAATCATGAAGAATGCAAACAAGAATAAACAGTATTCAATTACTTCGTATCACTCACACAAATTTTCCCAGAAACGAAAATTTGTTTATGAAGACGATGATGAACAGCAAACCCTAACCCTAAAAAAGGGGTTCAATGTCGAATGCAGTTCTTCAAATTCCAATAATTTCGAATTAGCTCAGTCGAATTCTTATCACAGACACAGTAATAAGAGAAGTAGGAAGCAGGGTTCTACTGATTCGCATGTTCATCGCAAGTGGAGTTATTCAACGAATGATTGCTCTGGTTTTAGAGGTAGTGATGCTATTTTGAGCTCAAATTCATTGGTTTTTGCTGTGTTATTTGGAATTTTGCAGGTTTATGTTTGGAAAATTTTAGTAATTGATTACAATGTGTTCTATCACTGAGGATTTTTTGAGTTTGCTGATTAAAATGAACATTCTTTTCAGTTGATTTGACATGGCATTGATGTGGAATGTAGATTTTATGAGTCGAAGAAACCTTAATTGACTGTTTGATTCACCAAATTACATTGCCTATATGGCTATATGAAATCTATAGGCGTTTGAGAACTTGTGTATGTAACCCAGGTTTCAGTCGATCAATCAATCAAAGCCTAAATCCCATGTATGATTGTAATCTTCAAACCAAAAGTGTTATTTCATATAAAAAATCACCCCTCAGCCTTGATAAAGGAGGATGGGGCAGGTCCTAATCAATAACTGATAAATGTTTTACGAGGAAATCCAATGGCCTTTTGGAAAATAAGTCGAATATACCACTTGCTCTGAAGACGGAACAGTTAATGGCGTAACTTGACAGATTTGGTCGGATTCATTAAATGGTGTGAAGATTTTTGTTAGTTGCTCAGCTTAGGTGACGTTAATATGGTATAAGTTAGGAAGTGGTTATATGATTAACAGCAATGCCTTTTGTCAGAGATCAATAGTACTATTACGTGGCCTCATTTACCTTCACAGATTTGTTACATAGGCAATAGTATTAGGTAAAAGTTACTCATTTGGATAATGCTGATGTCTTCGACTCCACCCCATTGCATCAAGAACTGTAGTAACCTTCAAGTACCGGTAATGGATTTTGATGCTACCAAGAATGTGGGGAGTTTCATGAAGAAAGTGTGCGGATAGTTTACTAGGTAAACTTTGCAGTAATGATCCAAACCTTAGTACTTCATGAGAACTCACCTCTCACATTGAAAGCTAGGTTGTCCTTCGACTTCAAGTGTGGGATTAAGGAGATACTGAAGAAACGATGTGCCAACCAACTTTTTGTATGATAAATTTGAGACACAAATTTTTCCAGGGACTATAGCTGGCCATGTTTCAAATAAAAAAAAATTATTTTTTACCTCCGTCCAATGTCAAGAATGCCATGAAGCAGGCACCGTTATGTTTTATTGCACAATTACTTATATACCCTTAGATTTCCTTCTTGAAAAAATCTAGGTTATTGACCAGGTGTTCGTCAAGGAGGAGGGATGTGATAGGCCGTGTCACATTTATGACATAAACCCTAGGGTTTAGTACTTTAGTGCCTATTTTTTTTGATAAATCCCAACATACCCAATTTATGATAAATGCATGTAACAGTGCAAGTTTCCTATTTTTTTTTAATGAAAGTAGATACATTATATACTCAAGGATGTTGGAAATTGATGGAAGACAATTGTGCATGTCAAACAAAATTGATTGCAACCAATTAGATATCTCTGGTCAGGATGCACTTGTTTCCGTTGAAGGAATCAAATGTGTTTGTCGAATATTGGGGTACAATTTTTTTTATTTAGTATCTTGGGTTCACATCATTAACGGCTTAATGTAGTGTGAATGGGCCTGTTTTACTGGTATATTTTGTTCGTGTTTCCTTGGACTTCTTGGTATTGGAATTTTGTTTTGACAGTTTTTGCTTTAATCATTAACGGCTTAGATTTGGCATACTTTGATGTACATCAGTAGTGTTGGATCTACTTTAAACTTTGGATGTATATGATACATACAGTGTGAACTTTATATAGTGGCTCAGGGACGCGCTTGCTGACGTTGTTTACAGTGATAACTTGCTAGTAGCAGTAGGGTGATGGGCTTGTTAGAGGTTTTGCTTTTTTGGCCTTTTGTAAATAGTCATCAATCAGACAATTTTATTAGAGTAAGAACACCTTGCGAATTTGTTGCTAGGTAGTTTATTTCATGAATCTATTACAGACTCAATTTAGCAACTTGATACTTACCAATATTTACTTTGACAAGCCTTGTGAGCTGGTTCTGTATCAATCGAATTTTTCTTGTCAGTTGTTGTTTCTTATACTTGGATTCCTGCAAAGAGAGTATTTTAGGTCGCTCTTTCTTTTCTTTCTTTTTTTGTTTCGTTAGAAGAACAACACATGGCTGTCAACCCAGTCCTATGTCCAATGGAGGCCTATTTCAAAATTATTAATGTATCAAAGTCAATTTTAAGTCTCCTTTTTACATATAATCTGTAGTCTATCCTAGACTTTTACTTCATTTACCGTCATGTCTGTCAATATGTAATTGACAACCTTATTTAAATAGAAGATAGATCTCGTAGGATACTAAGGAATTATTTTGTTTTCATCTAAAGAGTAGAAAATTTGTTTTGCGCATTTCATGAATAACCAAAGCATTGAGGAATGTCCAGAWAAGCATTTTAGGTTTTGCTTGTTCCGCACTTCCGCCAATTAATTTCTGTTCTCGACTTCTTTCCATTTCAAGGAAGGATCTTGCAGTATTGATCGATGCATGATTTTCAAAATCTGCATTACTTATGGAGTCCTAACGATCTCTAGATTGTTTACCACTTTGTTCGGACTTCCTTTCCTTAAGTAGAATTGATGGGAAAGGAAGGAAAGAGGAGAAACGGGAGGGGAAAGAAAGGGAGGGAGAAGATAGAGGTACATTTTCCTTCCAAATCTCCTGTTTTGGAAATATTTTATTCCTTAAGAGGAAGGTAAAAGCACTTGTGCACCGGGCTGCCAGTTTTTTTTAAGAGGAAGGTAAAATACTAAAAATGTATCCCTCCCTTTTACTCTCCTTTCTTCCCCTTCTTCGAATAAAGTGAAAATGTTCCCTTCTTTTCCCTTCCCCCCATTTCTTATCCAAACAATGTGTTAATTGGGCTAGAATCTGTTATCTGGACAGAACAAAATCTTTTGGAGTCATATTGAATATTTGACACTACATACTGGTCTGTTATGTGTCCTCTATTATTCTCATTACCTAAATCCATCTCAGCTTATCATATGTCTCGATGCTCTATTATGCTTTTGGTTACGATTAGTTGTGCAACTATTTGGACTTTTGATCTGATTGCAGGTTTTTTGTGTTTTAAAATTCTGCAGATAAGTTTGTCATCGCGTCTTACAATATATTAGGTGTTCAAAATGCATCAAAGCATCCTCATTTGTATCTTAATGTTCCTTACAAGTATATGAAATGGGACCACCGGATGGCAGCTATATGTAAGGAGTTAGCTATGTATGATCCTAGCATCCTATGTTTTCAGGCAAGTTAATTATGCACTTTTCCAAATTTGTGCTATTTATATCAGTGGTTAATGAATCAATGTTAATTTTAAGGAGATAGGGTTGATGGCGCCTTTTCTGTTCTCGGTGTGAAAGATGTCTTAGAGATTTCTGTTTTGTCATAGTGCTTCTGAGTTCTGGCTGTTGGCTTTCTTTGTTAGTTCTCTTCTGTTTGGCTGTGTGGAAATTCAAATTTCTTATTCAATTTAACTTTGCTAGTGACTGCAGGAAGTTGATCGCTTTGGTGATTTACGTGATGCCCTCCGAAAAGTCGGATTTGAAGGTGTACTAAAGGTATCAAAAGTTCGTTATGCTTGCCTTTCTCAAGCTGCCTTTAAAGTGACATCCTAACAATGCTTGCTCACTTTTATTACTGTAGGCTCGCACAGGTGATGCTCGGGATGGATGTGCAATTTTTTGGAAGTATAATAGGTAATATGTTCTATTTCTAGTTAATACATGAACTCATAAGGTAGATAATGTTTGTAGGCGTCTGTTATAGAACTGATCTTCGGGACATATTTGGGTGGTGATGTTGAAAAGTGAAAATAGGTGAAATATGAAATTTAAAGCTGAATTGGATTGAGTAAGCTGAAAATATTACAAGACCCCTAAAATATACTACAACTAAGGATACAAGAGATTCATCTCATCATCATTCATCAATAATATGACCCTTCACCCTTGCTACCTAGTTATATTAATAGACAACTTATCCTAAGAAACTCCTAGAAACTTCTACTAACCCTTAATATTTAAATTATTATAAATCATCTAAATTACCCTCTTCCCAATAAATATTGAGTCATTACATTACCGATCCCCTAAAGAGCCACCTTGTCCTCAAGGTGGGAAGTAATTGGCGGAGCATGGCCGAGCATTGGATTGAACATAATGCTCATGCAGTGGGAGTGTTTGGCGATGATGGTGGAATGAAATTGTTCGGGGATAGAAATTTGCATTAGATGCTGGACTTTGATAGCAATGGGAAGTGGCTTCCTTGGCCATTGGGATGCCCGACTTCCACTTTCGCTCCAAGTCTTCATTAGTAATGCCTTGGACTTCCTCTAGTGATGGAATGAGTATGAATTCAGCTTGGAAGGAAGTTGTGATGCAGCGGTTTGGGAGGATAAAAGAGTTGTAAGTGCAATTGGGTCTTGTGAGTTGGCTAGGTGGTTGGTAAGGTAAGATGTGCCTTCTGAACTTAAGAGTAGGAAGTGTAGGTTGGATGATTTGGGATGGGTAATTGGGTTTTAATGATGGGGCAAGAAAACAAAGAGAGAAGAATTGGGGATTGTAAAGAGGGGTTATAGGAGGTGGTTTGGTAATATCCGATTTGAACTGAGGTTCAGTAGGCTCGAGTAGGCTAAGAACTTCAGAATTTTTATTTGTAAAGTTGGAGTTGGGGTTACGATTAAGAGATTGTGGTTTGGTTTGGTTACTGAGAGGAATTGGTTTGGGTTGGTTTGCAAGTGTGTTGGAATATTCAAAGGCTTGAAAAGGGATATTGGGCCTAGGATGATAGAGCCCAAACTCAAAAGAAATTGCCAAATAGCTTGTGTGATAAGGACCACGTGAGTTATGTTCTGATATTTCAGCAGCAATACCCTCAATATAATAATCCTCTTGGCCATTACATATTTATCCTTACTAGTACATTCCAAAGTTAGCTTCTTGTGCAAGCCAAAGGATTTCTAAGTCAAACTTCCCTTAGACTCTTCACCTTCTAAAATTCTCTTCACTTCATACCAAGTCTGTTGTGCCACCATTATTACAGCTTCCGGCAACGTCACCTGGACGCCTCCGGCAGCGTCACCTGGACGCCTGAGCCATATTCAACCACCTCTCCTTCGTCTTTTCTCTCTACCCTTCTCGCCGGTTCCCTCATATTTCCCTTGCCGTTAAGGCAACCACTTTCACCACCATCCAAGCTACTACTAACACCTCTAACACTTTTAATTCGTGACCCACTTACTCTATAACCTGGCAATSTCGTTGACCCACTAAGCCCACTGCAGAACGCCAAAATCTGTTCTACATACAACAAATGTACAACAATATGTCACCTGTAGCTTTCTATTCCACCACTAAATCTCAAGGAGTAACTATGGTGCTTCATATGTGAGTGCGCCTCCGGCGATGACAGACCAAAAAGTTGTGCCATCACATTCTTAAGCTCCCGCCATTTATGGAACTTCCATTACCGGTGCTCCCATTCAAAACATCGGTTCGCTTCACAGTAGCCTTAAACTTCACCTCTTCATCTAAGTGGAAGAATGCGAAGATATCCTCTAATTCCTCTAACTCTGAGGTTCAATCTTCATAATTTCGCTCCTCCTGGAAATCTGATATGCCCAAATCTCTCATGTGTGACATAAATGCAAAATATCTCTTATCCATCTTTTCGTTAATGTTGCTCCATTGTTTCCCCCAAATGCCATCACTTC
This sequence comes from Bassia scoparia, assembly GCA_008642245.1. Classification (NCBI taxonomy): domain Eukaryota; kingdom Viridiplantae; phylum Streptophyta; class Magnoliopsida; order Caryophyllales; family Amaranthaceae; genus Bassia; species Bassia scoparia. The sequence goes on along the minus strand of SNQN01003401.1, from coordinate 36,725 downwards.
TTTCTTTTCTTTTCGTTTTTTTTGGGAAWAAAAGGTCAGTAGTCTTTTCCGGCCACCACGGACTGAAATCCAACCACCATGGATCGCTCAGCTCTAATACCAAGTTGTTATAGACTGATTTTTGGGACAGATTGGGGTAGTGATGTTGAATAGTGAAAATAGGTGAAATATAAAATATAAAGCTGAATTGGATTGATTAAGCTGAAAATATTAGACAACTTATCCTAAGAAACTCCTAGAAACTTCTACTAATATCTAAATTATTATAAATTATCTAAATTACCCTCTTCCTAATAAATATCGAGTCATTACAGTGTCAAGTGTCAACAAGTCATTAATTTATTTTTTAAAAATAAAATTATAGAGGCAGTGAATTGCTGTTATGATTTCTCCTTCTATGTAGAAAATTTAATTAGCTATAGCAGAGGGTTCTTTAGATCTTTGAAGATTTTATCTTTAAAATGTGAATATGGATGAGAAATATATCTGGTATTCGTCCTTTTGATTATTATGGATGGAGGTATAGCTGGATTTATCCAGCTTACTCAATTCCTTAATCTATTTTTGGTAATATGCTTCACTAGGAATGCAGAGCCTTATGGTCTTACTTGAAATTATCAGAGGACAACCTCAGGAAAGGTTCTTTTTCATATCTTTTGGTGCAGAAAGTCTTGAGTAGCTTAATCACTGGGGGATGGCCTATATTTTAGCCAAGCAAGATACTGTTTGATTGGTGAGAGGTACTGCTTGCCATAAATTTTCATTGTTGGTGATTGTTTCAAGTTTTATATCATACCTTTTCCTGCTATCTATGAAAGCAATTGTTTCATTTTGTTTCTTGGTTCCCTAGCCCCTGGGTTTCAGTTTTCACGTTGACCGTTTGATGTCAATTTATAGCTACCAAGATCCCATCATCTCCATTGCTTTTATTGCGATAGCCACACTCTTCACCACTCCCTATTCACAACAGTTACAATGTTACATGGGTCACTCCTCGATCTGTCTAGAGCCTACAACTGTCACTTTCTCTCTTCACCCCGTTGACATAAGTTTGTGAAAATCAAACTACTCCCCCCCATTGACGACCASCGCTTTGAAGTCCACAACTACTAGTATACCCCTTCTTAACATCAAAACCACTGCCTTCATTGTCCTTCAGTAGCCACTTGCTCTCTGTTTGAAAGAAATACTTCCTTTCATTTTTTATTAGATGCAACATATACCCAAATTGGAAATTTCACATTAGATGCAACAAATGTTTTCTTTCTTTTTTAGGTTGTCATTTCTCCCAATATCTTTTGTCATCATATGCTTCTCTTTCTCGCTCTGTCCACATTTCACACAATTAAATTTTTCCTAGGAGTCCTATTTTCTGCTTTGAGTATGAAAAGATGGAAGCATTAGATGTAATTAAACGGCAGAGGAGAGAACAGTGTAAAACAAGTGACCCCTGATCATCTATGGCAGAAGAAATGGCACAATTTTTCATCGACTTCATGCCTGTGGTGTTTGGAGATTCATGAGTTGACGAGAGGTTTTCTTGCTAGAGCTTCAGCAATCAATGGTTATATCCAATATAGTGAGGCAGTATATGAAAAAGGCAAGCCTAGGTGCTTACCACAGAAAGGTGCACAACCATCTTTACAACAATTTTTCTAAAAACTTCCATTAAGTGTGCTTCACTTTGATGCCTGTCCCTTATGCCTAAGCTCTAGGATTATTATCACCACGCCTTATTGTGCCTTTTTGTACTTCAGGGGTTGGTAACGCAAGATAGTTGTAAGGCAATAAGGTACTGCTGTGCTGTATTTAGAAAACAGTGCTGTGTTTTATTTGGGATTCTGGTGATGTGACTGAGTATATCCTGATGCATTTTTCTTAAAGTMTTATTTTTAGCTAATCCTTTAAATGTTTTGATTGGAGAAGTTCTGGTTTTTTAAGCAAGTTTTGCAAAAGTCATGCAGATTGTTTATGTAATTGCCTTACATTCTTGAATGTTCTGTTCCTTATTTCAATTATCTTGGTAGAATAACTGGGATGGTAATTATATGCTCATTTCTGATAAGAGTTGTTTGGATACTGGTCTTATTTCCTTGAGAATGATGCTTTTGAGGATCTCTATATGCTAATTAAAGTTCCTCATAGTGCAGCGTACCTCTTAAATCTTGTTGACTGATTCTATTTTATGCTTTGGGCACAGGTTTAAACTTCTGCATGAGGAAAATATCGAGTTTCAAAGTTTTGGCCTGCGTAATAATGTTGCACAGTTCTGTGTCCTGGAGGTATGTTGATTTCTTGATGTACTAAGAATATTTATTGAAGTTTCTTAGATCCTGTAGCAAACAATGACACTGGGACATGTGATCTAGGTTATACTCCCTCCGTTCTGATTTGTTTTTTAAGTTTGTAGAATTGCACGTCTATTAAGGGAAATTAGTATTTGGATAAATTATGTTAGTATTACTTGGAATTTTCTCTTAATTTGTTTGAGATGTGTGCAATAAAATTAGAAAAATCTTTTTATATTTAAAGATGAGGGGATGGGATAAGTTTGGGTGGAAAATCAAGAATGATGAGTAAATAAGTAAAGGGTAATCTATTAAGTTATACTAAAGTAATTCCCACCCTTTCATATTTTCCCTCCTAAATTTCCCTCCTAACTCCAACTCATTAATTGCATAAAAAATCTAAGAAAACATTTAATTAATGTTAATAAATTTATTTTGGTAATAATTTTAAGCATTTATTGATTTGTATACTTATATAATTTTATATATTATAATATATAAATTAATTTTTTTATCGTTAAATAAGAGAAGTTTTGATTTGATTTAAGTTGTGTTTAGGAAGATAGTTTTCATTTTAAATGTATCATTTGAATTATAGAATTTGAGTATTTCAAATGACATGGTAAACCATGTCATTTGAATCTTATCTTCATGGCTTATTATTTGATATCAATCAATCAATCAATCATAGCCTTAATCCCATACGTGGGGTCGGCTAACATGAACCAAATGTGATTATTCCGGGAGGTCATCCACATAAATTTTCCTCCTCCACTCCCTCCGATCGAGAGCCTCACTCTCTTGCAAATCCAACTGCTTCAGATCTTTTCTAACTCCTTCCCACCAAGTCATTTTTGGTCTCCTTCTACCTCGTTTAAAATCCCCTTGATCCCACTCTTCCACTCTTCGCACTGGTGCCCCCTGAGGTCTCCGTCTTACATGCCCAAACCAACGCAAGCGGTTTTCCCTTAACTTGCTTGCAATATCTGCAACACCAACTTTCTGGCGGATAACTTCATTTCTTATTCGATCTCGTAGAGTGTTCCCGCACATCCATCTTAACATCCGCATCTCGGTGACCCCAACCTTTTGAAAATGCTCTTTCTTGGAGGCTCAACATTCCGTACCATAAAGCAAAACTGGTCTTATAGCAGTCCTGTAAAATTTTCCCTTCAGCTTTAAAGGGATGCTTCGATTGCATAACACTCCTGTAGCCCTGTCTCTTATACACATCTAGATGTGTATAATCCACCAATACAATATCATCCGCAAATAACATACACCATGGTACCTCCTCCTCTTGGATTGGCCTTGTCACTTCATCTATAACCAATGCAAAAAGGAAAGGGCTCAATGCCGACCCTTGATGCAAACCAATCGTTATAGGGAAGTCCTTTGTCAATCCATCACAAGTCCTAACATTTGTTGACACACCCCGATACATGTCCTTAACTAGGTCAATGTACCTCCGGGGAATACCTTTTTTCAACATTGCCCACCAAAGTACATCTCTTGGTACTTTGTCATAAGCCTTTTCTAGATCGATAAAGACCATATGGAGGTCCTTCTTCCTCGCCCTATAAAACTCCATCATTTGTCTTAACAAATGAATAGCTTCTATTGTGGATCGCCCAGGCATAAAACCAAACTGGTTTTCGGATATGCTAGTGCATGCGCTTAACCGTTGTTCTATTACCCGTTCCCACAACTTCATAGTGTGACTTATAAGCTTTATTCCTCGGTAGTTAGCGCAATCCTGAGCATCTCCTTTGTTCTTATAAATTGGGACCAAGGTGCTCTTTCGCCAYTCTTGAGGGATCCTCGAAGTCTTCCATATCTTATTAAACAACGCCGTTAACCAATCAATACCTCATTTGATAGTTGTAGAATTTGGGCAAATTCCTCATTTGAAATTCTTGGACATCCAAATACTATAGTTATCTCAATTCGAATCCAAACATACCATTAGTGTATTTTGTATTTTACTCTCTCCGTAACGTATTAACTGCAACGATTAAACATTTTTCTTCTCTACTTTATGTCATATCATTGCAGTTATTACGTTACCGAGGGAGTATTTAAAAATCGAGCATCTATTAGGGGATTATCTAGTATTAATTATTTTAGGAGTAAAAGTAACATTAATGGGTAAAAAATTAAAGTATGYAAAAGGAAATGTAAAGAATAAAAGGGAACACCAAAAAAGGAAACGTAAAAAACAAACTGAAACGGAGGAGTAGAATAATGGTTTTATGTGCTTTTACTATTTTATGAATTCATGTCACACTAGTTGCTTCTACTTTTTATTTTCATAATTTTTACAATGATTATATTTACTCATCATAATAATAATTAATATTATTGATAATCAACTAATATGCCATTCTCTTTTAATTTGGTTGACAATCAATAACGCACAAGGCTACAATGATCCATGGGTAGATAGATGTTAGGACTTCGGAGTTTGTAAAGGCCAAGAATATAAGTCCTAATGACAGGATGTTGTAAGTTGTTACATGGATATGGGATACGAATACAGGTACGGGGTACGCTAATAAGAGTGATTTCGGTTCGTTGGGTATTTTTTTAATTATTTTATTTTAAATTTCATAAATTAAAGTAGTAAATATAAAATTTAAAATAGAAAATTTCATTAATTGCTAAATAAAAACATAAAATGCATACAATTAAAATCTTGTGTAAAACTCAAAGCCTTATCATCTGCTGTAGTGTAGAAAAGTCATAGTAATACAAAGTAATAATAATTATACCCCACTTTTTTTCAAAAAAAAAAAGAAGTAATGGTTACTTTTTGGGAATAAGAAAAGGAGTGTTGGACAGTTGGACTATACAATGCATTGTGCATGTTTTTCAAGCTACGTAACATTGATTGAGAGTAAAATAAAAACATTTTTTAAATCTGATTTTTGCTATTTCTGTTAATCTATCTTCTTCCTTTCGACCAACTTCACCACCATTGTCAACCTCTCCTCCAAGCTTGCATATGTCAATTCAGAAATCGAAAATATAAATTAAATACACCAAAATATTCGCATCATTTACATAAACAAAAGTCCTAATGTTCTGAGGCAAACAACTAGTAAAATATTACTCAATTACATAGCTAGGGTTTCAAAATTTTCTGGTTTTAGGACTTTTAACCAATTCGTTTACTCCACTGTACTGTTTCGTGACTCCGACTGAACTGGGTCGCGATTGCACCCAGTTCGGGAACGATCGTACTGAGTCACTGGATGATAATGCATAATTAAAGATGGGAAACGGGGCTTTTATTTTCTTTTACTATTCAAGTTTTACATCTTTCACCTTCTTCAGGCGATGCTTAAGCCAGTGTTTATCTGAAATTGCTACTTTGCTGTCTTCGGTTCAATCATGTTTCCCTTCTCAACTGAAGTAATGGTTAATGGGGAGGTTGCTGATTTAGTGATCTTTTATATGCTTAGTATAAGTGTGTTAAACTTAAAATTAAGGGTCACAAATACATTGTCTTTTTTCCCTCTTCCATCCTTCCTTGAAATTCACACTCTTTGCATTCATTGGAAGAATTTTGTGTGTTTTCGTCTTGTTTGGGCTGGTGGAGTGGGGTGGTGAAACAGGGTTGTTAGTTATGTTTTTTTAAGAATTATTTTTAATGTTAGAATTATTTTTTGAATTTATGCTGTCTTTGCTTTCTCCGTCACTCAAAATTTCTAGCTGGTGTGCCAGAAAGCATTTTGTTATTAATATATTAGTGGTCGGTTTCTGAAAGATGGACCCACATGTCAATCTATATTATGACCTTGTGTCTATTGGTCTTTTGTAACAGATGAATGATGATCGATTGAACAGTGATCCAAAATTGTCAAGGACCACGTAAGTCCTGTCTTGTTTGTATGTGTTCTTAAGTATATGATAAAAATATACTTGCAAGTTCAATTGATTTAGCTATTAGGATTTGTGAGCTGAGGATTGATGACAATAGTTGCCTTTTAACTTGAAGCTTATGTACTTTGGACCTATGAAGTAGTTCTACATTATAATCTGAAAGCACATATATCCTCCTTATATGCCAAGAAAGTATTTCAGCAGATACTAGCACATTTCTACGATTAKTTTTTCTAAATTCTTTGGCCTGAGTGCACCCAATCAGAAAGAGATTTAAAGATTTCTGGATTAAAGGTTCATGAATATTGATGCTGAGATAGGATCTAGCGGTTATCTAATTTCTATCAGACTCCTTTCTATTCTACTGAAGAGGTTCATACTTCATAGCATATAATCTTTTACTTTTAGAAATAACTTTATAGAATAGGCTTGACTAGGATATAGGGACGTCAAAAGCTAACCATCTGCTAACACGACTTGAACCTAACCTGAAATAAGTGGGTTTGGGTTGAGATTTTCGYCCTGAATGTTTAAATGGGTCGACCTGAACCTAACCTGTAGTTAAACGGGTTAGGTTCGGGTTGAAAAGTCCAACCTGAAATAAACCTAAAATGACCTGCCACTTCTATGATAAAATYAAAAAACATGGTTTGTAAGATTAATTATTAGTTTTGTTGGTTTGTTTTTTAACTTGGTTTGTAACTTGGAAGACTAAGTAACCGTTGTTAGTATGTTTGAACACTTTGGTTTCAGTTCTTTATAGTTCTTTCAGATATATTATGAAGGATTTTTTTTCATATACTTACCTATGTTAACAGATCAAATCAGGTCAACCTGTTTTTTTAGCAGGTTAGGTTAGGTTTCAAAATCRCGACCTGCTAAATTAACAAGTTAGGTTCGGGTTAGGTTTGGCTGATGTGTGAATCTGTTGACTCGAACCTGTTAATGATCCGACCTGATCTGTTTGACGTCCCTACTAGGATATGCTCCTTTTCCTTTTCCTTTCCTTTTTTTTTCTCTGGGAAAAAAGGCTCTCTTTTTACACTTTAGGTTATGCTTTAGTGTCTTATTTATTGGAAAGAGATTATGAAGTTTTGGAAATGCTCCAGCAGTCACCTTTTCACCTGATTTTAAAGATCACTTTTGGAAGACATCAAAATACATGCTATTTCTGTTCCTTTCTTTCCCCATTTTTGTCTGTTGTTTTTGATATCCTTCATATTGAGCTTAGTCATCTGCCACTCTGAAAATAATGACTGTCACCACAATGTCATATTTTAGAAGGGAAAATATTTGTCACTTCAGTATTCTAGATTCATGCATCAATTGCTAGATTGGTAGTTCTAGAAAAGTGTAGTCTCATTACTGATATATGTCTAATTGAAATGATTTCTTTTTCATAAAATAAAATTATACTACTATATTTTGCTCAAGCTACTCGAGTATAATTTTTTTTCCCTTTTTCAAATCAACTTGTGGGCTTTCTCCATTACAAGTTTTGATTTTCAGAAATATGTTAAATTTGCCAGCCAAAACATTGTTCTAGGAACTAGTTTGTGTATTCAATTTTTTTATGGTGCGACACAACACACTTGTTTGTACTTTGATATTTCTTCATTTGTTTATTAGGACTAAATGGTAGAAATGAAAATGAATTTTAAGTGTAATTTAAATAGGGAAGTATAAAAATCTCTATTGGGAATCAAGTTGCTCACGACTTTTTCTCCATGAGAAATAATTTACCCCAAAATTTATGTTTTTCTCTCCATGGAGACACGATTTCTTATGAATTTTCATTACCACTCGGGGGAGTGGTATTGAGTGGGAATGAAAATTTAAGAAGAAAAATGGACTTTTTAAGATGCAATGACATTACCATGGGAATGACATGGATTTTTTTCATATATTTATACACAAATTCATTCCCATCATTGCAATTTATTACCAATAACCAAACGTGCCATTAGTGTAGTTTGTTAATATTTTGCCTCTCAATGAGTTTGTTAGTAAATTAAAAAAATTTCTACCCTGTGGCTGTAGAAGTTTGGTCGTTGGAAATACACATCTTCTTTTCAACCCAAATCGAGGGGATATCAAGCTAGGACAGGTACTTTATTAAGTTTTTCTTAAATACGGTACAAATAGGTGTTTCTGGTGCTTTTTTTTCTTTTAATGACATACTCTTCATATGTATATATTAGGTACGTCTGTACCTGGAAATTGCCCGCAGAATATCTAAAGATTGGGGTCAGATCCCTGTTGTACTTGCTGGGGATTTTAACAGTCTTCCTCAGGTATTTCTGCAGTTTCAGTGTTTATGTTTGCTGAGTATTGTAAAGCATTGTCTAATTGAGTATTTGTGCTTTCAGAGTGCTGTTTATCAGTATATATCCTCCGCAAAGGTAAGCAACATGCTGTTATGATGACTTAATTATCATGGAGTGTACTACAAAAACTAACCTTTGCAAGTTGCTAAAGGTTAAGCTTCCCTCCTTTGCAGTTGAATGTTTTGCAACATGACCGAAGAAGAGTTTCTGGGCAGATTGAGATGACACACTATAACTCCCTTTCAACTGATGAGCCATTCAGGTATTTCATTTATGGTCTTATGAGGTGATTGATAGCAATTGTAAAACTAATAATAATAATAATAAAATAAAAAAAATCTTCCAGTCCTTTTTCCCAACCACCTTTTCTCAGTGTATTTGACTGTTATCCTTTAACGTGTAGTTTGATTGACTTGTGCTCTTATCTGAAGACCTTGGACCAGTAAGAATGAGCATTTCTTCCGTGGAACATCTTTTTGACTTGGTTTCCATCTCTCAATAACTTTTGAAGCTTTCCTGTTTCTACCTTTGGTCTTATTCAGTCATGGTCTTTCTATTCTCAGAGCATAGGACCAGTTGATCCATTCAGCTTAATTATGTTCCCTTTGAAGGTTGCTACAGTATCTGGGTGGAGTTTAGCACTTTAGCCATTAACTTACTCACATTTTTTCCATATAAAGAGCTTCAAAAATTCTCTGAAAGAATTTATTCACGATCATAAGGGCAGGAACATGGAGAGAAAGGAAAAAACTGATGAAAATTGAGGAACCAGGAGTACAAGCGATTAACTGATGAAAATATGGGAGGTCAATAATCATTAAAACCAAAAACTGATAAAATGAAGGAAGTAGGAAAGAACAGTGGTATGTTATATTAATGATCAAGGTAACCACCAATACAACTCTCCTTAATTGGATAGGAAGGTAACTCTCCCGAAGAGAAATATTAATATTTCTGGATGCCACTCTCTGTCTCTCTTACATTCTTCCCCCTTTCATTTGTAATTCCTGATATAATGCATAACAGCATGTTGGGATCACAACCCATAACAGAATACAAAACAAACTATCATCAAATGACTTAATTACCCTCACAGCAAAACAGGTAATTCGTCAGTTGGCCTCTTCTTTCCTTTCTGCAAGCATAAATGAACTCCTTTGGAGGCCTATTTGGATTCCTTGCAGTTCACAACAGTTCTTGATGGCTATCTTGAACTATATAATGAAGTGGTAGCCTCACTGTGTTGTTATCTTTCTGTGTTTCCATCTCCTAATACTACATATGTTGTTACAAATTCCTCTTGGCATTCTCTGTATGTTTGTTGATTTTGTAGGGATGTACATCTTTATTCTTGGTGGAAGTTTTGACCATCTCTATTTATACAATTATACACCTCCAGAGTCTTTTTTGTGCTTTTTTTTTTTGAATTAATACATCATACATCTACTATGATGTGAATTTCTCGTGCTATCATGTGAATTATAGATAACTAATACTGTGGACAGTTTTAGCCCAATTGTGTCATCAAGAATATTCAATGTTAAAGATTGATCTCAAATACTTTCAATGATAAATATTAGTTCTTGAAGTTGGATCATTTTTACAACTACGCAGGCGTAAACCATCTAAATATAGATGGAATGGTGAAGAATTGAAGCTTGCTACAGGGAGTGAGAAGGTCTCTTGCCTGCTACATAGCCTTAAGCTCCGCAGTGCATATCATGGTGTTCCTGTAAGATGTTTTTAGATCCTTAAACATCTTTCAAGTCATTATTGTCTATTGGTCTGTTTAGACAACAAGAATTTTGATTTTTTTTCTATTTCCTGATGTTTGGTGGTTGATTTTGACTAGGGAAACATCACAACAAGAGATGATGTAGGAGAACCCTCAGCAACTTTATGCCTTTCCAACTTCGTGGGAACTGTGGATTACATATGGTAAAGGAAATCCGATTGTTGAAAAATAGGACTGTTTTGAAATTCTAGAGTTGCTAAAAAATTTATGTTGCTTGTTGCAGGCACAATGACCAACTTGTTCCTGTCAGGGTCCTTGAAACAATATCTAGGAATGCCTTACAAACAATGGGAGGGCTTCCTAGTAAGGTATTTGAATATTTATTAAAAACTACTATTTACCATATTTATGTTATGTTATTGGTTTTTTTAAAAAAAATTGTAATTCTGGACAGTTTTGATTTTTATTGCCTGCTTTTTACAGAAATTGGTGGTGTAGATGTAGTCAGTTTTTTGGTCATAGTTTATACCTGAGAAACCATCTTCTGAACTAGTACTTTGAAGCTATTGAAAATTCAAACTTATTTTGGAGTTGTGAATTGAACTTATTTGAACTATCTAAACTTATTTTTCTTGATTTTTTTTATTTATTTAAATTTAGAATAACCAAGCCTCAAGTGTTGTAATCGATGTTGAAAACTTGAAAGACTACGTAAATGTGTTAATGGTTTGTAGTACAATTTTTCTGGGCTTGTCTTTTAAAATTGTGAAATCACTACTAATTAGTACGAGTTTTGAGCAGCTAAAAGTTATGGTTGGTGTGCAGCGTGCATAGTTATATGAAAATTTGGTAATGAATATCTTGTCAATAGGCTCACTTTTAAGAAATAAACTATTAAAATGAAATCAATTGCTTCAAAGACTTCATAATTATTGCTACCTCTTGCTGGATTCTGGTAGGTTTAAGTCATTTGGGTGTTTTTTAGTACAATTTTGGCCTTTACTTACTCAAAATAATTTTCTGAAATCAGCAATAAACAAGGCTTTGATCAATAATCTTTCGTCGGGGAATTCCCTAATCTCTGTGGATGACACCACTTATAGGACTAAGGCTTTGATTAATTGATTGATTGGCACATGCAACAATATACAATAAGTGTGTTTGAAAAAGTTGTGATGCTTTTTCCCTTTTTTTTTTTAAAAAAAAAATATGTTTTATGTTGTTTAAATCACAAAGTGCCCTATAGAATATGTAGTAATAAACAATTTAAGATGTCACTTTTGCTGCCTGCTTTTTTAAAATGTTACTGCATATCTGAATTTTCATAAATACATGATCAGGGAGAAACAGGATTGTGAATTTATGATTGATGTGTTGCTTTATAGCACAACATTATGAAGTTCAAATAGTTGTTGCTTCTATTGTAGAATTGGGGCAGCGACCATCTAGCATTGGTATGTGAATTTGCTTTTGCGAACTCTAAAGCTTAGCAGCTGCTGTCACACCTTTCCAAAAGAGTAAAGTATAGGATATGAAGCATCATAGCTTCCTTGGTGCTTGGGGTTACCCCCAAAGATCCATATCAACTATCTGTTGATTATGATGCAGTCCTTCGAATATGTCAACTTGTCAAGTGCTTGTGTTGCATACGGGGAACAATTGAGATGGAAAAGGCTAAAGAAATGAAAGGTGGCTCATTGTCTTGAGAAATTGAGATTGAACTGCTTTTAATGCGTCAATGACACAGAACAACCAGCGGTGCAGATCAAGACAAGAACAAATCATGAATATCAAAGTTGTATTATCTCAAGCCGGTTGTATTACAGTGTTTATCTATTTTTGTTAATTTTATTTTTAAGGAAAWTTTTTAATTAGTGTTCATATTTGAATAAAGGTTTACTTGTAGATAGGGTTTATCTATTTTTGTTTATTTATTATTTAGGAAAAAATTTAGTGTTCTTGTTTGATTTAAGGGAATTTTTTACCCCAATAATGCTATAAAGATTGAAAATTATCACTATGTTTCGGATTAAAAAATAATTTCATGGGTATCATCCACGTAGTATCGGTACCTTGTTTTTATTTATTTATTATTATTTTTTTATTAAAAAACAGGGAAAATCACTATTTGGAATAGAGATTTACCCAAAATCCCTATTTAGAACAGCGATTTAAACCATGAAATCGCTACTCTAAATAYCGATTTCATGGTATAAATCGCTTTACACTGAGCAAGTATTTCATGGCATAAGTCGCTATTTGGAGTAGTGATTTTGGGTAAATCGTTATTCTAAATAAAATCGATACTCTAAATAGCGATTTTCTCTGTTTTTAAAAAATAAAATAAAAAATAAGGTACCGATCTTACGTGAACAGTATCCGTGTAAATAATTTTTAATCCGAAGCAGGCTCGTAATTTTGATTAAAGGTTTACTTGTAGATAGGTYGCCAATAAGAGAGGCAAAGAGCTATGGTTTTACAGTTTTACCATAGTTTTTTGGCTCACAAAGTCACAATTGTTAATTTATTTTGTAACAAAGTTACTTAACATCTTTTTTTATTCTTTAATGACACGTTGTATTTCCAATGTTACTTCATTCCAAAAACAGGTAACTTACATTTTTTGTTAATCTACCTTTGATATTTCTTATTTTGTTTCCTTGTAATTGCTTGACGTTGGATAGAATACAATCCTTCAATAATTCAGGTACATAACTCTAACCAGACAATTAGTAATGCAATTATTTCAATATTCATTACTAATGGTCTGACTTGAGTTATGTAATATTACTAATCAGACAATTAGTAATTCTAATCCTTTAACCACTGGAGTTTAAAACTAAAACTGGTAATCTTTCAGTGATTTCATAATCGACGGTAAATCACATTACATGAACTTCACATTATGTGTAAATGTAAATCACCAATGCTGTCTAAGGATAAACAATGTACTGCAGCAGATATTTATTGTTACGGCAGTTTTTCCATGCTAGAACTAGCAATTCCTCCCTTTCAACTTACAAAACCCAGGTTTGACAACACAAAACACTAGTTTAAAACGAATACATAAATAGGTCCTCAAATTTGAAAACAAAACTTTATCAGGCATATCAATTATTCCTTGACTTACCTTCGCAAGTTCTCCAAGTTCAGCTATTTATAGCTCGTAGCAGCAAGGGGTAAATCATAAATGATACTCCCCCGAAATTCTGTCACAGTTTCGTAGGCAAATGCTGATTCAAGTCCCAAGTATTCAAAATTAGGTACAAGCAAGACCTCATATTCTTGGAAGACAAATTACGATACAATTAACTTCACATGCAAATCAAATTCATTTCTTCAGGTTTTTGGCTTTCCGAACACAGTCTTGATAACTTTGGACTAAGCTTGAACATTTGAGTGCATCTTTGGTGTTCTCCTTGTAACATGTCAAGCACGCATCTCGCTCAGATTGGCAGACAATAGATTTTTGCTGAGGTGCCTTAAATTCTTTCTCATGTAGTTCCTTAGACCTCTGCGTCACATCCTTCAGCATGTTCTCCTCGTGCTTCTGCAATTTCTCCAAGACACTTTCACTCTCCTTTAACACAGATCTAATTGCCTCCAGTTCTGGATTTGAGGATGGAGGCATGGGCAAAAAGAATGGGGGTTGAAGGGGCCAACCAGCTGCTGGAGTTTCTMTTTGAACTTTAGACTCATCAGAWATCTGCTTCTGAGGTACCTTTTTTTGCGACTGCTGGGATTCCTTGCGTACTTTGGGCTTACTTTTCTTTGGTTTCTTTTTAGACTTGTCARCTTCATCCACCAGCTGAAATACTAAGTTTCTACTMATTTGAATACCATTGTCAGCCATTCCTGAAACATATGTTACAACAATCCATCAAGATTACTAACGATCCACAATTTTCCATGACTCAACATTTCAACAACAGCCAAATATACAAAATAATTCCTACAGACAAGGCTAGCATCTATCATGTAGCGTGATAGCACAAGTAGTAGTGTTATTAGGGGGTAACTGGGAGAAAAAAAATGTCTAGGGCCAGGTAAGCTGGAAAACTCAAGCTTGGGCTCAACTCATTTTCAGTTAAGACCATTCAAATTTAATAATTACCAAATATTTAGTATAGTTTAAAATTAAACAGTAACCAAAATGAGCCAACACTCACTAGTATGGGGAGTTGGGGACTATATTGGATGAATGAAAACTCAAATAATTTGCGATTGGACAGTCAAAAAAAGCAAAAAGCTTAACTACAGACTTGCCTAACCTTGAAATCACAACAATGTAGCCACCACAAAGGTAGCACAACAATTGAAACTAGGGAGCAACCATTCTCAAAGAGGAAAACTTCAACTACAAGAATATACTAGCTATTGACGATCTTCCAATAATAATTCCAATAATCGAGTGCGTCTTGCCAAAAATGAACTGAATTGACCAGTAACTTGTTTGATTATTTTTTTTCCTTTCCTTTATCTTCATCCTCTCCCTTACCCAACTACTCCTGTCTGACCTAGCCACCAAACCCCTCCACTACCCAACTTAGCCACCACCTACTCTCCACATCCCAACAATGCCCTCCTCCARTCTTTCCACTTGCCAGTGAAAAATTAGGCTTAAGGAGGCATTTGAGAAATCTCCCCTTAGTTGTTTGCAACACAGTGCAATCCATACAGCTGCAAAAACTCCTAAAAAGCTCCCAACCCCACAAAACAAGGTATGCAGAACAACTTGTTACAATTGAATTTTTTGAATCATCAAATTGTTTTAACACTGTGGCCATTTTTTATTGCATGATAATACTTCTTGAAAATTTGGGCAATGCACCTTGTAAAAATTCTGTTGGAAGTCTTCCTCAATTCACAGATTCGATAAGCAAAACGCCAAAACCCCTTCACTGRATGCTCAGGTTGTATAACTCACAAAACCCATTCCAGTATATGTCAACAAAATAAGCCCTGGTTAATCCCACAAGAAGCACTAGTTGTTGGCATGACGCATCAAAGAATAAGCTGCAGAAGGTCTTAAAMGATCGAGAATTGAGAGGAAAAGATAGAGGTGAAAAACGAAACAGAAAGGGGCTGTAGATAAGSKAACAGAAAGAAGCCACTAGCAGGCAARGAGAAGGCTAAAGAGTAGCTGGCAGAGCTGTCAAGGGGGACAACTATATGACGCCATTAGATGGCATCAAATTTTACAATGTTAATATAGGTCAACAAATCATTTTGGGAATCAGCAAAACGTCACTCTTAGTTTACATAAGTCTGGAATGGAACTATTACAGCAAGAACTATTGTAGTTAYGATAAAGTTCCAGTGAACYAGCAAAAAGGTAATTAGTAATAACACATCACAAGTSACACAATAATACATGTTTGACAAAATGGTAASGCAATTATAAGTCACATGCCCCAGCTAAAGGGAGACCAAGCAACAAAAGCGTTAGCAAAGAGAAACCAAAAGTTCAAAAGACAACAACCAATAGGAAAAGCATAAACAGCTAACTTATTTTCTCYTGAAGAAGAATCAAATTTGCAAAACAACTCATTCATGCAAAAGAAGCTACTTGATTTCKATCAACCTACACAAATCAGGCAACACCTAACCTGCATTATGTGCACAAATAGACACAATGTCTCAGCACTCTCAGGCACACACTTTATACCTCCATAGAAACTGCGTTTTTTTACCCAAATCAAAATTTAAACAAGAGACGAGGCCCGAAAATTTGATTGTGAGATAGTTACACACCCTAGTGGCCCCAATCAGCTCTTACAAACATTTGGACTGTTAGTTTCCCTTCCCTCCCTTCCCCATGTTTCAAGGGTTTTTACATACATTGTTGACACATGGCACTTCCATATTATTTTCATTTAATTGTTTTTTTTTTAAATACCTAAAATCCAATTTATTGGATGAACAGATGCGATGTGGAAAAGGTGCTTGAAAAGAGATGGTGATTTACAAAAGCAGTAAAATAAAATAAGTAAGTTATCAGTAAAACCCGGTATGTTCTCCGGTTGGTCTTTCCTTTGCCTTACACACAACACACACACACACAACACACTTAGAGAGAATCAGAGTGTTTTTGTAGCAATATGAATGTGTGTTGTAATTTAATTATCATATTTCATTGTTTGGTCTTCAAATTCAGCCCCAAAATCAAATCGTAAATAATAATTCGAAAACAAACAATAGATAATTCATAAATAATTCCAACAAACAAAATAATTGATAAAAAGATAAAGAATTGAAGACAAAATTAGGGGAAGAAGAGGAGTGACTAGAAGAGGAGTACCTTGAAAAACCGAAACCCTACCAATGATACAGTCAGTATTAAGATCGATCCAGTAGCAACGCAACAACAGTAGCAACGCAACATGGCAGCAGCGCAGATAAGACGCCTTCGCCGTCGCCGTCCGTCGAGTAAGGAGAGGAGAGAGAAAGACACAGAGACGCCGTCCGCCTACAAGGACAGGAGATAGGAGAGGTTGAAATGCAAAGCATTCAATAATTCATTTTGGGCTTTGGGCTGAATTTTGATTTTTGAGGTGCAAAATGCAAACAAAATTTTGGAATTTCTAGATGTCTCAAAATATACTTTTCAAAATTAATAGTTATCAAAATATTTTGATCTAAAATTTTGGTAATTATAAAACAATCATGACACATAATACAATAATCAACAAATAATACTTTTTAAAAATAGAAATATTTATTGTGAAATGTTCAGTCAAATATAAAAAACACGTGTGTTGACATATAAAATTAGCAATTTATTGTGTACCTAAAATAAGCCTACAAATCTATTGCATCATTTCCTTTTGGAGTCAAAGTTAGTAAACTTTAACCAACTTTTTCATCAATTTATAATGTATAAATATAGTCAAGTGAGATGTTGTTTGTTTCATGTTGTTTGATTCGACTAAATGCATAGTTTATTAATATCAAATTTTTATAATTTTTTAAAATATATAATTTGAGTTATAGAATCAAAGTTAAGTCTTGAAACTGTGTAAAATGGAATTGTGCAATAAAAAAAAGGATAGGGTATTACTTAATACTAAAAGAAAACCACGAGTATCATCAATAATGCTTATGCACCAGTCGAAGAAAAGTAGATAACTCGAAAGAATGTTCGGACTCTTAATTTATCGAAACATGATAAAAAAAATACTTTATACTCGTATGGTTTATATACAATTGATAAATGTTTAAAATTAGAATTAGAATTAAGATTAGAATAGAATTACCCCCTCAAGAATGGTGTCAGGTCAAGTGATTGACAAAAGGCAAACTAGCAAGCTCATGGAGATCTAAAAACCGCCCGCATCTAGACATGTCTCAATCACTCCAATAGATAGAAACATCCATTTCTTCACAATTGACAAAAAATTCTCTTGCATAGAATTTACAACTCCCAGGATAATTCAACTCAAGTTGGTAATTTTAATAATTTCACTACACGGTCAATCATCTTCTTCGCAATAGGCGCTCAATAAAGGTATCGTGTAGTAGGATGCAAGAATAAAGCATTCACCACTTGTGCTCCTCCAACTCATTCCCTACAACAGCACAAAGACACTCACACATATATAATTATATATAAAATCAAAGTAATAAGTTGGAAAAATATGAATTGAATTTGAATTTTCTACCTTTTTCAGAAGAGAACTAAAATAAGCAACACTTGCCAGCTTTGGACAACACTTGCAACCCCATTCAACCGAAAACTTCCGTCCATCGACATTTCTCTCAGCTATATTCAATACTTAGTTCAAA
>SNQN01003401.1:4592-18680 GCA_008642245.1 Bassia scoparia | reverse complement strand
AATATCCAACAAACCAATAATTATAAAATATAAAGAATTGAAGACAAAATTAGGGAAGAAGACTAGAAGGAGTACCTTGAAAAACCGAAACCCTACCAATGATACAGTCAGTATTAAGATCGATCCAGTAGCAACGCAACAACAGTAGAACGCAACAATGGCAGCAGCGCAGATAGAGACGCCTTCGCCGTCGCCGTCCGTCGAGTAAGGAGAGAGAAGACACAAGAACGCCGCCGCCTACAAGGACAAGATAGGAGAGGTTGAAATGCAAAGCATTCAATAATTCATTTTGGGCTTTGGGCTGAATTTTGATTTTTGAGGTGCAAAATGCAAACAAAATTTTGGAATTTCTAGATGTTCCAAAAATATACTTTTCAAATATAATAGTATCAAAATATTTTGATCTAAATTTTGGTAAATTATAAAAACATCAACAACATAATCAACAAATAATACTTTATTAAAAATAGAAAAATATTTATTGTGAAATGTTCAGTCAAAATATAAAAAACACGTGTGTTGACAATAAAATTAGCAAATTTATTGTATACCTTAAATAAGCTACAAATCTATTGCATCATTTCCTTTTTGGAGTCAAAGTGTAAACTTTAACCAACTTTTTCATCAAAATATATAAATAGTCAAGTGAGATGTTTTTGTTTCATGTTTTGATTCGACTAAATGCATAGTTATTAATATCAAATTTTTATAATTTTTTAAAATATTAATTTTTTAATCAAAGTTAGTCTTGAAACTGTGTAAAGGAATTGTGCAAATAAAAAAAGGATAGGGTTTACTTTAATCTAAAAAAAACCACGAGTATCATCAATAATGCTTATGCACCAGTCGAAAGAAAGTAGATAACTCAAAGAATGTTCGGACTCTTAAATTTATCGAAACATGATAAAAAAAACTTTATACTCGTATGGTTTACTTATACAATTGATAAATGTTTAAAATTAGAATTAGAATTAGAATTAGAATAGAATTACCCCTCAAGAATGGTGTCAGGTCAAGTGATTGACAAAAGGCAAACTAGCAAGCTCATGGAGATCTAAAACCGCCCGCATCTAGACATGTCTCAATCACTCCAATAGATGAAATCATCCATTTCTTCACAATTGACAAAAATTCTCTTGCATAGAATTTACAACTCCCCAGGATAATTCACCTCAAGTTGGTAATTTTAAATCTCACACGGTCAATCATCTTCTTCGCAATAGGCAAAAACAGCCTCATAAAGGTATCGTGTAGTAGGATGCAATAAAGCATTCACCACTTGTGCCTCCTCCAACTCATTCCCTACCACAGACAAAACACTCACACATATATAATATATATAAAAATCAAAGTAATAAAGTTGGAAAAATATGAATTGAATTTGAATTTTCTACCTTTTTCAGAAGAGAACTAAAATAAGCAACACTTGCCAGCTTTGGACACACTTGCCAACCCCGCATTCAACGAAAATTTCCGTCCATCGACATTTCTTCAGCTATATTCAATAACTTAGTTCAAACTGCAATTACAACAGACAATACGTAATCTTACTCCAACAACATAAGCACAATTGGATTTCGTTTAAATTATCCTCTCCAAAGCTCAATGTTGCCTGTTTAATTAAGAATCTTATTTGAGTAATAAGATATAATGTTATGTATGTAATAAGAACACAACTGTTTCAATTCATCAAAATTGAATTTGTCAATTCAATAGTTTAATTGTTATTCTTTCCATATTAGATTTATTTTACTATCTCTTATAATTTCAACTATGTCACATGTTTTGCATTGTTTACCTATTATAGTTTTATTAGTGACATATATGACATAATTCTAATTATTTCTCATTTTTTTAAGAAAAAATCATTCGATGTATATTTTTTTTCAAAGGATTTCGACTCTTTCAAAAGTAGATTGGAAAAGAATATTAATTTCAACGTAACACACAAGCAATATAAGTGAGAAAGTTTAAATATCACTTTACCCCAAACAATCAAGTATTAAATTTAATAATTTGAAAAGTTAATTGTTGTTATAATACTTACACTACACTTGATCTTATTTAATTATATACAATACACTTTGGAATTTTATAACTTTTATTTATTTTTACTAATTTCTTAACATTGGTTGTAGAATGTTTGGAAAGATGACAATTTTGAATCATTATCTTAAAAACATCGAGAATAATAATAGTGGATTTTTGCTAGCATATGGGGACGTGGTGAATGAAATTCACAATTTTGAATCAATATGTAAAAAATTCAAAAAGAAGAAATAAAATCTATCTATGGAGTATCTTATCTATACAAAAACAAAGATAGAAAGAAATAAATAAATCAAATCAAAACAAACAAAATAAATTCTAAATAAAAATAAATACTAGAAAAACAAAAAAATATTTCTACTATTAAAAGTTAGTTTTTTAATGAAAAAAACCCAATAAAATAGACATTTTGCTGAAATTAAAACAAAAATAGAGAGAGTAAATAATATTTTTATTTATTGTATTATTAGACAAAAATATAGTGTAAATATAAATATACCTTGTAGCATAGCAGTAGTCAAATGATCACTTTCATTTTCAAACATAATTATTAATTTATATTAATGCGTTGTGTTTTTATGCATTATCATTAACGGGATGAGCATAATTTGGAAGAAATTAGATGATGGGTTTTGCTTTAATAGTAGTTAATATATAAATAGATGATAATGAAGATGTGCGGAATTTTTGTAGGAAAATTTAGAGGTGAGATTTATTTTAGTAGTAGTTAATAGATAGATAGTTTTCTCATATGTCAAATCTAATCTATACATATTTGATTAAAAAAATAATCTTGATAGTTCAATTAAAAAAATAATAAATTCTTCATCTATTTACTTAAAGAATCCCGCTTCTAAAATTACATAATTCATAATAACGGGTCGATTGTTTTGTTTTTGTTTATTTTTATAGTGAACTACAGTAAATTTATTAAGAAAATATAGAATATGTTGTGTACACTTTCTTTGTTAAAAGATAGTGAATTTAAATTTTTACATGCATATTAAGCTCATTATATTTAGTTTTTTTGTCCATAACTACTTAGTTCACTACAAAACTTAAATGAATCCGGTCCACAATAAGTTTATTGACCAAACAACTCACGTGAGTTGGAACATTATCAAACTATGTGTCATCACTCAACCACTATATATCAAACTATATGGTCACTGTAAATCCAAAAAATGACAACTCTCATCTCAATTTTCTCTCTTTTATTGCTTCATCATCATAGGGTCGCATTCGCAACTACAATAATTCGTTTTATTTATCTCCTACTTTTGTACAGTAGTTTTCTTTCATCTTTAGTCTACTACTTATAAATAAAATAGAAGGAATAAATTCGATTTTATTTTTAATCATCATAAACTTAATTTTTTATTTTCATCTCTTAATATGTATATTTTGCAAAAGTTCACTATATCTTGTAAAAAACCGATACACAATACAATTACATTATATCATAGTAAAGTACATAATATTATTCACGAATGCATTATATTTATATTTTATGATTCAAAATACATTATTATATTATATTAAAACACCACATCATCACAAAGACATTATATCGTATTAAAGTACATAATAACACACACAAGTATAAGATATAAGTATATGATATTAAATATATTATAACATATTAAATACCACAATATCGTTTAGTATATATATAACACACAAATATAAATATAAGTATACGATACAGAAATATATTGTATCATATTAAAGTATACAATATCATTTAGAATACATACTATCAAACAAGTAGTAAATATAAGTTTATGATATAAGATATAAGTATAGGATACAAAAGTACATTATATTTTGTATTAACGTACAAATATCATACGAAAGATATATATATATCACCACAAGTATTAGTGTAGGACATGGGCCGTGCCCTCGCGTATAGCGGGCGCGCGGCTTGGTACTACATCGAGGTGCTTTGCGTGGGCTTGAGCCACGGAACCCGCACGTGAGTGCGTTGGGGTAGTGTTGTCGAGTAAGGGGAGTCGCCACCTTGCCTATAAAGGTTATTCACGGCCCCAAACGTTGGTGCAAATTAATGGTCCCACGTTCTGATCCAGTACCAGTTCTGGGTTCGGGATATGGTACGAATCAGATCTGTAACCCAATTCGCCGCATGTACGCCTCACTCGGTCTCATTGCAATTCCATTCATCACGGTATTGAATGTACGTAACTTACGTTTTTACACCTTAAAGCGTACTACCCTAAAGATTACTATGAAAGTGTGTTTCTATTATGCACAAGACAACCTAACCTAGAAATTGCGACCCACATTGCATTATCAAGTTAAAACGTGCCTAAAAACCGTGTCCATAGTTAATCTGATTTTAAAGTGATTCACATAATTTTCGTCTTTATTTAGCAAATATACAAATGATGTACACCATGACAATGCGAAGTATGCAATTCAATCATATATACAACCAATCTACCCTGATCTGCAAACAAAACAAATGTTAGTTCGTAATAAAAACGAGCAAATGAATCTTCCGCCTTGGATCGCTATACAAGGACAAGAAATCGTTAGTATTGACAAGTGATATATAATTGAGAATGAAATAAAAAGAACGAACAATGGAAAAACGTTAACCACTCCTACATATTTACATGAATAATTAAATAGATTTCTACATTTTGTTAATTACATTGAAACTGTAATAGTTATTAATTAGATGGAGGAAATGAAAAAAGAGTGTGTTTGTGCGAGTAATCCAGAAGTAAACCTTGTTATCGCTTGTTGAATCGAAACAGAATCGATGCTTAGAACTCAAGAATGAATGTATTTAGAGTGTGTGAGTAGTGTGAGAGAGTGAATACGCAGTAATAGACGGAGAAGAATAGACGTGTGTGTTCTCGAATGAGCAAGGCACGTATTTATAGGCATGAGAGGCACGAGAGGAAAACCCTGCATATATACGCAGGGGACCTGCTATATACGCAGTCTGCGTATATACGCAGGAGAACTGCGTAATACCAGACTCTGTGTATATACGCAGATTATTCTCCGCGTATTTTTCGATTTCCTCCGATTTTATTTTCCATAATACGTGATTTCCTTGATTCGCTTTGATTCGACGCACCTAGACACCCTTGCTCTCCAAGCAGAGTTCTAGAGTGTTCAAGAAGGTTCCACGTATTTCCGGGTATTTTGTGTATTGTTTTTGTATTTTCTGCTATAAAAACTATAAAACAATCATAGAAAAATATAGAAAAATCAGAAAAATAATCTAAAAATACTGGTGAGCTCAGAAAAATGTGAAGAGTTTGATGAAAAGTAGAAATCAAGAGAATCACCAGTATAAATTATTTTAAAAAATCCTAAAAATAGAAAATAATTAAGAAAATATTTTTGCCCCCTTTATTTGTCCTTTGCTCAATAGTTCCGAGTATGACCTTACGTATTTTCAACTTTTGTGAGTTCAAAGCATCTTTTCTAAGTCGAGACAGTCGCGAGACGCGGTATGTTTCATCACTGATTACTCTTTTGGGGAGACATTTTTAGGTGTCTACAATTAGAAATAAGTTTATGATACAAAAATATATTATAACGTATTAAAATACACATTATTATTCAAAAGTACATAATAACACACAAGTATAAGATATAAGTATATGATACAGAAGTACATTATAACATATTAAAATACACAATATCATTCAGAAGTACATAATATTACACACAAGTATAAGAAATAAATATATTATACAGAAGTACATTATATCGTATTAAATTAAAGTGTACAATATCATTCGGAAGTACATAATATCATACACAAGAATAAGATCGATTTAAAATAAAATAAAAAACAATTTGTGCATCATCTACCATCCACCATCACATTCATCCCACAAATTTGACTATCACTTTCATCCCACCATCACGTTCATCATCTCCAATTGAGATTTAAAAAAAATAAAAAATAATAAAAAAAAAGCAACCAACCTTATTATCTTCTCCAACACCTATTACATACCACAAATCTCAACATCTTGCGTCAACGAACAAACTTGACGTCGGAGATTCCTCAACGATCAATCTGACTGATTTGAAGAATCGTTTGTGAATGAAGGAAGAGGAAATTTAGGGATATATAATTTGGGAAAGTTGTTTACTGGTTTTTTGTTAAGGAAAAAAAGGCTTAGTTTGAGTTAAATATCACGTGAGTTTGTTTGGGTCTACAATAAAATTATTGTGGACCGGATCCACGCAAGACTGATTGTAGTTACACACTTTTTTGCAAAATACTACCCACATTAGAAAACCTTAGACATAACTACCTTAAATTTTCATTTTGTTGTTGACCGCTACCTTGTTTCATTTTCCGACGTTGACTTTGGTTTTCCGATCATCAAAGTGCACGTGATCTCATTTTTTGCCATTTTTTTCGATTTTCCTTCCCTTTTCCCTCCATTCTACTATTTTATTTCCTATTCAATCTACTTAAATTTGATTTCTACTTAAATTTTA
Organism: Bassia scoparia; assembly: GCA_008642245.1. Taxonomy (NCBI): domain Eukaryota; kingdom Viridiplantae; phylum Streptophyta; class Magnoliopsida; order Caryophyllales; family Amaranthaceae; genus Bassia; species Bassia scoparia. Next base: position 12,131 of record SNQN01003401.1, on the reverse strand, counting down.
TTCAATGGTATACTGAAATTTGAGGCGTGGAGGGAATGAAAATCGAAAAAATTGGCAWAAAAACAGACCACGTGCATCTCACGTGCACTTTGATGACTGAAAAACCAAAGTCAACGCCGAAAAATGAAACAAGGTAGTGGTCAACAACAAAATGGAAATTTAAGGTAGTTATGTCTAATGTTTTTCTAATGTAGGTAGTATTTTGCAAAAAAGTGTGTAACTAAGGTAGTTATGGACAAAAAAAACCTTATATTTAGGATTAACTAAGAATTGTGGACATTATTTTTCTTAATTTTTACACTATATTTTTGTCTAATAATATAATAAATAAAAATATTCATAACACATACGGAGTATCAAATTGTAATTATTTATAATTTACTCATAACACATATGGTTTTTATTATCTAAATTTATTTATGATGTTATCAAATGTATGAAATCATGAATTGTATGCTATATAAGCATACTCGAATATAATTAATTAACTTTTGTAGTTAGAAATAATTTGTAGGTCTGAACTCGAGGCTCGTGAGGAGGAGTATTGGCATCAGCGGAGTCGTCAAAGTTGGCTACAGCATGGAGATAAAAATTCAAGTTTTTTCCATGCTAAGGCCATGCAACGACGGGAGAGAAATTCGTTGGAATACTTGTATGGTGATGCTGGTAACAAGTTTGATGATGAATCTCAAATTACAGAGTTTTTTTGCCACCTTTTTTGAAGAATTATTCACTGCTGGTAGCTTTGTAGACCGAAGTAGGGTGCTGGATCCTATTCAGGTAACAATTAATGAGGACATGGCGAGTATGCTAAATGCCAGTTATTCAGGTGATGAGGTTTGGAATGCACTACAACAAATGCACCCTACAAAAGCTCCGGGGCCTGATGGGATGTGTGCTCTATTTTATCAAGAATTTTGGCTTGTGCTTGGGCAGGATGTGATCTCTTTTGTTCTTGACATTTTGAATGGAAATGCTGACGTTGATAGCATTAACCACACTTTTCTTGCTTTGATTCCGAAGAAAAAGATTAGTGAGAAGCCAGTTGATTTTCGGCCTATTAGCCTGTGTAATGTTTTGTATAAAATAGTGTCCAAGGTGCTTGCTAATCGATTAAAACAGGTCCTTTCTGTTATTATTCATGAGTCGCAAAGTGGCTTCGTTCCAGGGCGTTTAATTACTGATAATGTGCTGGTTGCGTATGAGTGTTTCCATTTTCTGATGAAAAAGAAAAAAGGCAAGAAAGGTTTTCTTGGTCTCAAATTGGATATGAGTAAGGCCTATGATAAGGTTGAATGGTGTTTTCTTGAGCAAGTGATGCCGAAGATGGGTTTTCCAGGAATGTTTATCCGAAATGTGATGAAATGTGTTTCTTCTGCTTCTTTCTTTGTCCTGGTCAATGGTCAGCCATCCCGTCGTTTCAAGTCCAGCAGAGGTCTTCGACAAGGGGACCCTTTATCCCCCTTTCTATTCATATTGTGTGCGGAAGGTCTTTCTTCTCTCTTACGAGATGCGAAGCAGAAAAATGAATTACATGGTATGAAAATTGGAAGGAGAGTTGAGCCTATTTCTCATCTATTCTTTGCTGATGATAGTCTTTTGTTTGTTCGAGCTACGGAAGAAGAAGTCACCAAAGTAATGGATATTCTCTCCACTTATGAAATTGCTTCTGGACAAAAGTTGAATATGGAAAAATCTGAAGTTTCTTTTAGCCGAAACCTGAGCATGGAAAAGAAACAATTGCTTCAGTTGAAGTTGTCTTTTAAGGCTGTTGAAGAACATGATAAGTATTTGGGGCTCCCAACTTATATTGGCGCGTCAAAGAAACAGGTCTTTTAGGTGATTCAAGATAGAGTCTGGAAGAAGTTAAAAGGGTGAAAGGAAAAATTCTTATCACAAGCTGGTCGTGAGATCCTGATTAAATCGATTGCCCAAGTAATTCCTACATATGCAATGCAATGCTTCCAAATTCCACAAGGGATTTTGACTGAAATTGAGAAGATGTGTAGACAATTTTTTTGGGGTCAATAGAAAGGGGAAACCAAATGTGCTTGGATAGCCTGGGAGAAGTTTTACAGGTCAAAGAGGGAAGGTGGTTTGGGTATGAGAAACATGGCTGCTTTTAACAAAGCCTTGCTCGCAAAACAAGCGTGGCGTATTATGAATAATACCAATTCCCTGATGGCTAAGGTGTTGCGAAGTAAATATTTTCATGACTCCAATTTTTTAGAGGTGAAGGTAGCAGGAGGCTCAAGTTTCACATGGAGGTCCATCTTATCAGCTCGTGATTTATTGAAGAAAGGAGTGCGCAAATTAGTCGGGGCTGGTAAATCTATCAAAATATGGGAGGACCCTTGGGTACCCACTCTCCCAGGCTTTCGGGTTCATAACATTGGTAGTGAGGAACTTGGGAGTCCCATGTGGGTCAGTGACTTGATTGTCGATCATGGTTGGGACCAAGCACAGTTGAGTTTGTTTTTATCATCGGAGGAAAGGAGGGCAGTGAGTAATATTCCGATAAGTTGGAGTGTTGAAGAGGATATGTGGTGCTGGCACTACACGAGAGATGGTAATTTCAGTGTTAAAAGTGCCTATTTTCAGGAACTTAAAGCTTTACAAGGTCCATCGTCTTCGGCACTGGTTCAGACAAATAAAGGTTTGTGGAAGAAGCTTTGGGAAGCTCAAGTTCCGCCAAAAGTTAAAAACTTTTGATGGAGGCTGCTGCACCATGGTTTTCCAAAACAGAAAGCTTTGGGAAGGAGATGCATTCTCCATGATACTTGTTGCCCATGCTGTGGTGAAGGGGAAGAAGACTTATTTCATGTTATTTTTGGGTGTAATGATGCTGCTACAATTTGGAAGCTTCCCCGTTGCGCTTTGATCCTCGTACATGCCAGGCTGCCACTATTGATGGTGTTTTGTTGGTGTTGGAAGAAAGGAAGCTCTCTGATGATTGGTGGACGATTTTCTGGTCGATTGCTTGGGGTGTGTGGTTAAAGTGAAACACCTGGGTTTTCGAGGGAAGACGTATTCCCTGTGATATTGTCGTGTCGAAGGCAGTAGGACTCGTGGGTGAGTTTGAAAAGGCTAACAGTTGTAGTAGGAAGACGAATGCAGCTGTCCAGAGTAGCTCAGCGTGGATTGCCCCATCGCAAGGGGTGTACAAGCTTAACTCGGATGCATCCTTCGTTGGAGGTGTGTTTGTTGGGATGGGAGCTGTTGTGCGAGACTTTGAAGGGGATGTCCTTTTGGCCCTTTGTCATTGTCAGGCTTTGGCATGTGAGGTTGCGGTTGGAGAGGCTATGGCTCTTCGAGAAGCCATTAAAGTCACTTGGGAAGCTGGTTTTTCTGATGTTGTGGTAGAAACTGACTCCCTGAAGTTGTTTGATTGCCTTTCGAAGAAACTCAGCGATGCTAGTATGTTTGGTTTGATTGTTAGTGATATACTGTTTTATTCTAAATGTTTTCGTAGGATTTCCTTTGCCCATGTTCATCGCAAAGGAAATAGAGTAGCCCATGAGCTTGCTAGATTATCCTATAATTTTGATGGCTTAAGAGTTTGGATAGAGGATTATCCTCCCTAACTTGCGAGCTTTGTTGTCTCGGATATTTCTATTAATACTTAATCAAGCTTTAATCGAAAAAAAAGATATAATTTGTAGGTTTTTATTGACAAAATAATTTGTAGGTAAAATCATTATAAGTTTATATTTATGATTTTATATGTATAAAAATACGTGTTAATCCGGAGTATCATCCGGGCCAAAATACTAGTTAGGTATCCAAACAATGGAAATCAGAGCCTTATTCTTCTTCCCCTCGCTTGCCCTCCATTTCCTTCAATCCAAATAGAGTATCAACCCAACTAGACCTAAAAATTGGAATGAGTTGAATCCCCTATCCATTCAAACAGTGGTCAATAAAGATAAGAGAAACTTTGGATACAAAGACAAGATCAAATATAGCAATCACAAAACCCAAAAATTAAAACACAACATGACTGATGACTAGCTCTAATCATTACCAAAACAAATTATTTAATACTAAAAATATTCAATCGATTCTAACTGATGTGCCAAGTGGATTATACTGGCCACGTGTCCACTCACTATTAAGTCAAACGATCCTAGGTGGTAAGCGCCCCAATTATAGGTCAACCAAATCAGAAACAGATCGAGAATCAGATATTTGTACACCAAAGCGGTAGTAACGGATAATCAACGATGTGGATGGGTGACAAGTGTCACGTATCTAGGCTCCCATGGGACAAGATAAATGCCTATAAATACCCCATGAAAGCCCTCATTTACACACAATTAATTCTTACATTTGAAGAGCATTTACTCACATTTAAGCAAGTGTAGAGTTTCTCTCTCTAACATCTCACTACATTCAATTGCATTTATTACTTTCCTCCTTCCTTTACTTACTTAGGCATCGGAGGGGAGATAATCCGAAAAGGATTATTCTCCTTCTTGCAGGTGCTAAGGAGCGTRAAGYGACTTGAAGTGCCAAGCCAACGTCGAGTTCCAACCCAAGGTCAGCTCCCTCGAAGTAGCATTGACGGGAAGCCTCCACCCTTCTCTCAACCCTGCAGCAGAGGAAATCTTGTAGCTTGCCAAGCGAAGACTTGCTACAACATTTGGCGCCGTCTGTGGGGAGGCGATCAGAAATGACTTCAAGGGATGATCAAACCAAACAAGGAAGGAACACTCCTCCATCCTCTCAGAAAGAAAGCAATCCAAATGGAGAAAATCATCCTGACCACTCTGTCTTCCAGGCTGTGGAAGATTTGGGCACTTACGTGGGAACCGAGCTCTCCCTCCAAGACTTGGATGGGCGATATGTTACACGTGATATGCTAAAGGAAGAGATAGGCGCGGGAGTGTCAGAGATAATGGATCGTTTTTGCAGAGCAGCAAGACATGAAGGCACAACTCCAAGCCCTCAAAGAAGAGAATGCACGCTTGAAGGTCGTGCGTGATGGAAAGACTAAGGCCGGTGGTAGTGAAGACCCTTGCCAAGACTCAGGCCATAGAATACAGCACTCCTGTGGTGCCCAACATCAAGACTACAAAGGTCAAGCACCCTACTCCCAGAGACAAAGGGAAGAATGTTGAGACCCAGATCGTTCCCATTGAAAGGGAGAAGAGCCAGGTTAGGAGATACCGCAATACTCCTAAGCCTCTTTCCATTGCCCCAAGGACTCAATAAACGAGGGGTCCGTATCGTTTTAACAATGATGGTGATGCAAAAGCCGTGAGTCCGAGGATGTTCGAGCACTCATTGAAAGAAAGAAGTCTGAACGTGAAGCTTCTTCAATGGATTTCAGGACTATCATCCAGAGAAGGAAAGAGCAAGCTGAGAACCAAGATGTTAGGAGAATCCTTGAAAGGAAGAAGGCTGAGAAGCTRAAGCAWGCGACTCATGATGATGAACACTCCTTGACGGGATCAACTCCATTATGCACCGATCCCTCTCATCGTTCTCTCAGAACGCATTGACGTACACATCATTCCACCAGTCATCATACAGAATGCCAACAGGATCAAGAACCAGAGGTTCGTTCCCATTGAAGTGGGGGTTATCACCGAAGCGGTGCTAACCAGAACATAGGACTCGGGTTCCCGTCCCYAWGGACGGAGGGGAGGTTGCAAGGACTTCCTCTCACCGATAAGAGTCCTTTCTCTGCTTCTATTTTGATGGCAACTCAATCTCAGAAAGTTAAGTTCCCTTCCATCAATGCTTATGATGGAACCACCGATCCAGACGATCACTTGGCGATGTATAAACATCTCATGCTGTCCACTCAAGCTGATGACGCAACATGGTGCAAATATTTCCCAGTTACCCTCAAAGGGTTAGTCCAAAGGTGGTTCAGCGGCCTCCCAACAGGTTCTATCCATAATTTCAATGAGCTAGCTGTTCTTTTTACTCATCATTTCATGGCGCATCGCCAAGAGCAAAAAAGCAGCTTACYTTTGGGGAGAATTCAACAACGACCCAATGAAAGTTTAAGAAGCTACGTCAAACGCTTCAACAATGAGACCCTTCAAATCCCTGATTTGCCAGACCGAGTMATTCTCGATAATTTCTATCGAGGATTGGATGAGGACAACCCTTTCAAATTCCAAATGGTAAGGCAAKGGGTACAAGATTTGAATGAAATGATGAGGGAAGCAGAGGCATGGATACATGCTGAGGAAGTCTGCGCCGTTAAGAAGGCCAAAGAGAAGGTAACTCTTCCCTCCTCCAAGTCCCAAAGCAACTAGGTGCATCGAAATGGAGGTCATGACAAGAAGAGGTCTGGCAACTGGAACATAGAGGAAGAGGAAACCTCTCAAAAAGGAGCAGCTAGGAAGAAGAAGAAATTCAACTACACCTCCACCGTAGAATATACCAAGGATCTTTTCCAGGTGTACAAGGAAGTCAGCAAGGATGTGCACATAGAAGATCCCCCCACCAATCAAAATAGACCTTGAATTCAGGGACAAGTCTAAGTATTGCAAGTTCCACAAGGAAGTTGTCCATGTGACAGACGATTGCTTCCCGTTGCAAAGAGCACTTAGCATTCCAAGGGAAGGTCAAGAAACACTTGATCAAGCGATTTCTGAAGAAACCCTCATCCAAAGATGATGCCCCAAGTAGCGAACATTCCGATTRGGGAATAGTTCARATGATTTCTYGAGGGTTTGCAGCTGGAGGACCCARGYTTGAGGYTKAAAAAGAATATGCAAGCAAGCTGCCCCAGGTAATGGCTGTTGATAGCGAAGCAAACGCTAAAGAAGAGTTCCCGGACGTTCTCATTTGCGAGAAGGATCGTGGGGAGATAAGCACCCCCCATGATGATCCTCTTATTGTGGAGATGAAGGTTGCAGATAAATGGGTCCGTCGAATCCTCATTGATACAGGGAGTTCCTCGGATATTATTAGCTTTGAGTGCCTTCAAAAACTGAAGTACAACAATGATGATCTCGTCCCCTGTCATAATCCAATTATAGGTTTTGGTGGGGGGGTAATCCAACCAGTGGGGACCGTAATTTTACCTCTCCGAATGGGAAAGGAACACAAGTGCAGACACATGAAAGTTAAGTTTTTGGTGGTCCAAAACATGACGACTTACAACATTATCCTTGGTCGACCAACTCTCAATGCCTCAAAATCGGTGGTAGTCACTCATTTGATGCTGATAAAGTTTTTATGCAACGATGGCAAGGTAAGTTCAATCTATGGAGATCAACAATTAGCTCGAGAGTGCTGTCTGACCACCATCAAGCCAATTGCTGGGGGCAAGGATAAGGAAGAAGGTAAACCTTCAGAATCAAGAGTTCGTAGGAAGAGGAAAGCATGTGAAGCGCTAATGGTCCACAACACTCATAAAGAAGACATGGAAACCCTTGGACTATTTTCAACCACCCCGCGACTTGAAACTGGTGGTCAGCATGAGGATCTTGTGATAGATCCAGTCTTCCCCGAAAGAACTATCAAAGTTGGCAATGCTATGGATCCTTCGCTAGGGCAACAATTTAGAAGCTGGTT